>JAOUQU010226970.1:0-13808 GCA_028566735.1 Ammoglanis amapaensis
ATAATATAATTATTTATTATTGTTAATTATTATAGTTTTTTACTGATGTTGTTTTCATCTTATATTATAAATAATCCATAAAACAAGCATAAATAAGCATATTAGCAACAACAGAAGAAATCGATTTAGGCCAAATGCTTTCTCACAGCATTTTACGGCTTTGCACGGCTCAGAGAGAAAGTCTCTGGTTACTCTAGCCCACTGTTTTCTTCACGACTTCAGAGTAATTCAGAGTGACACACACTTCATTAGACATGTCGTTGACTGAAGGCTGCAGAGATATATTTCTGCCTCTTCCAGCACTTGGGGGCCTTCATTTCACTAAAAAATCAATAAGACGTTTCTTTTTTGTCCTGTGTGAACTGCAATCGGTGCAGCTGAAATTGTACTTTGTGAGCAAGTATGCAAAATGGTAGAGGTTTGATGGTGTGGTGTGTGGGAGCACGGCTGATTTCCACCCCAATCAGTTTGACTGCATTGCGACGATATAGAATGTCAAAATCAATTCTCTGCTGAGAGGCTGAGTCTAACACAACAATTTAGTGTAACTGGTTATGCAAAATAATGATGCTTAATGTATTTTATACATTAATCATACGCTTTTAACTTTGTGGCAACAGTTTCTAACAGAGCAAGCACATTATCTGATCCAGCATCATTGCATCCTGTGTCTAAAGCAATGTACATATAGCAATGATTTTGTGAATTGTACAATGCAAAACATTTTTGCTATGGTGCACACACGGCAAATGTTTATTTGATTAATTATTAATTTAATGATTGTTAAATTGTACAGCATTCACTGTATTCAAGGCTCATTTAAAAACCCATTTTTTCAAGTTGGCCTATAGCTGATTTTTAATTGACTTTTATCTATCTTATATTAATTACATACTATATTTTATTTATTTTTCATGACACATTTTATTATTTATTTTAATATTAATTTTTAATTTTTACTGTATATTCTTACTGTAAAGTGACCTTGGGTGTCCTGAAAGGCGCTTGTTAAATAATATGTTGTTGTTGTTTTACTATATTAAATAACTTGTGCTGACCCCTACAGCATTGTGAGCTACTGGTTTAGAACCGCTGAGCTATAAAGATTAAAAATGTTTTACGGGATGGTTTAATATAAATCACATTACAAATCCATAACAGATTAAATCATGTTCCATCATCAAAAGTATATAAAGTTACCTTGTAAAAAAAGTAACAATTATAGTTTACTATGATTTACCCTTGACTTAAACGTTTAGTAATAGAAAAAGTCATTTTACATAAGTACATTTTGAATACAATGTCAACATATGTAAATCTGGAACTATAAATTTGTACATACACTGTAGGAAGAAACATTCTGTTGATGAAAATGAAATGAAAACGACAAAATTCAGACACTTCTGGCAGTACGGAAAAACAAAACAAACAACACACAAACACATGTCCTTGTGATGGATTTTCTTTGAACCTTTATTTTGCTTTTGTGTCTGTATTTTGACTGATAAATAAAGCTGCTGATGTTTTAGTAACCTTCACCTTTCTTGTTGAAAAAAACTTGTAACGTTTTTCTTTTTATGTGTTGCCATTTTTGATAAAATAAGATGTAGGAATAAGAAGGGTTTTCGTCTTTTAGTTATGCACATTTATAACTACCTGCTTAACACTGGTTTATTAAATAATTACAATCAATTATGGTTTAATTAAGTTTATTTTAACTTTATTCTTTCATCGGGGTGTTTTTTTTCCAAACATGGTCTTAATTGAATTTGTTAGAAAAAGAAAATTATTGTCTTTGTAAATTAACAAATCTTGTCCTATATGTGTGGGAGTTTGTTCAGTAATACAATCAAATAAAATAATCAAATGCATTTAATTTAGGAGTTTAATACTTGACTTAGACGTGGATACTACACAGACACATACACATACACAGAGTGCAGTGATGGTGACACACTCGCTACCATCTATTTCTTTACAGATACCTTATGCCAGATTTGTTAACTGCAGAGGTGGCTAAGTGGGTAATGAGATGTATAAAACGATTGCGAATACACTTTCAGACAAACATGCTTTGGTCTGTGCCTGTTGTTTAAATTTTTTTATTTTAAAGGTTGTTAAAATTTCAGTTTTTAACCTATTCCAAGGGACATGGGTGTGTATGTGCTAACATTTTGTACCTGAACATTTTAAATACAAGTGAGAATATTATTTCTTCTTGACTTTAACGTAGACCAGTGTGTTAATACAGCAAGCTTCATAATTTAATTATTTCACCAACACATGCCCCAAGTCTATGAAGACAATAAAGCTTAGCTTTAAGCAGTTACACCTGTGTATCAACAGAAATGAAATTACACAGATGAAAATTAAATACACAAAAATATAAGTTTATAGAAAAACATTTTATGCGCTGATTTGACAGCAATAAAAAGTTGCAGAGCTGAACATTTTAATACCCGCTTAATAGGAGAAGCCCTTTAATGTGACACCAGTTAAGTACCTTTTTCCAGCAGATGTGTCCTGGTTCGCTAGCATATCTCTCAAAGTTTGAGGAACTGCAGGATCTTGCAGCTTTGTTAGATACCTGGGACAAAGTTACTCAGTACTCATTCTTCATGACTATTTATGAGAAATGAAAAGAAAACATTCAATCTTGCTTTAAAAGTAACCGATGTGGTATTGAAATGGCAATAAACCAATAAATAAGAGAACAAATACACACATTATCTGATTTGTGATATGAATGGAGCTGCCAAGACTTGACACTGCCACTGGCAGTTAGACTTGGACTATCACTATAACAAATCACCAAGTGTCTGAATGTATTCTATAAATGTCATTGTATATTATCAGCTATTCTGAACCATGACATGACTGGATTGGAAATAAATATGTGCATTTAAATGACATAATTTTTGGTGAGTATTTTTCAATAGTGAGAAAACACGTTCAGTGTAGTAATTGTTTCATGATATGTGCGATGTGTATTATGTTTCTATTTAAACAAATATTCTGCTTTAGGGCATGAATACAATGCATGTAAATGAGGAACATTGATATTGGTGGTCCTAAATGCACCCTGAAGAAATGGATAACTTTTTGCTTAATTTTACTGTTCATTGGCTTTAGTTTTTAGATAAATAAAATACATATCCAGGTTTAGGTACTGAGGCTATTACAATCAATACAACACAATTTATTTTGGGCAGAAAAAACATAATAGAGTGCTATAAACTGATTATCCTTTAAAATAGATTGAGAAATGTGTTGTCTAAAATTGTTATAGATCTCAAGATGTCACCAAATTGGAAAAAAAATTCTTTCTTAGTTTGGCATCTTGGTTCATTGGAGAAATGAGGTATGTGATGCTTACTAACATGCCAAACAAGCAGCCTGATGAATGAGTGCACTGCCAAATCTGTTTTAAAATGACAGAGAGGAAGACCGAGTTAATGATGAAAGAGGTTAATGACTTCCTATTAAGGCTGGCTTTCTAATTTTAGAAACTGAGTTTATGTTATCAAGGGCAGATCATGAATACCATAATATATTTTTTACTAAGAGCTAAGTTGTGAAATTTTTTTCAATCTCTCACTTCATAAGACTCTCAGACCCTTTCATATGATTTTTAAGAAAATAATCTATTTTAATTCATTTTTATTAATTGTATTATTTTTTTGATCTAAAATTCATGAATACCATTTTTGCATAATTTACTGCATGTTAAATATAAAATAATTAAAATGATTTTAATGGTCATAACACATATACAGATGTGCATGTACTGTACAATGTAATTATTTCTTCACACATCTAATCTTGTTTGGAAGCTGAGCTCCAGAATGGATCTTTCAATACAGGGTTGGCAAAGGTACTAACATCGAGCTGGAGTGCCTTAGTTTTTTCATAGATTCAATTTATTTTCCACAAGAAAAAGCACAATTAATTTTGGTTGAGAGCTGCTTAACTGTTTAAATACTAAACACAGCTGTCTGTTTTCCATAAAGTAAAAACTTTAAATATGAATTAACTTAATTAATTTTGAGAGACACTGGAGTTTTTACAAGACACAGCATATCTCTATCAATTACAGTTGTGTTCAATAAAACATTACAGTGAACTCACATTTACTCAAAACTATCAGTCCTTTAATATGTCTTTGGGTGGCTTTGACCCAAGTATAAAATTCATCTGTAGACTAGGGTGCCAAGATACCGGCTCCTAAAGTATGATTGCCTTTACTCTTAATGTTATTGTTTGTTCCTGCTTAGGCAAAACATTTCAATCAACAAAGCGTCAGCTCAATAGCTCATAACTTTTGTTTTTCAGCTGTATATTTTTTTAAGACAATGTCTCTTTTTTGCCTGGGTATAAACATTGCTTGCTTTTCTGCTTCATGCTTTTGTGACATAACATTAGATGGTTCAGTGGTGAGTCAAATCTATTGGTTGGAAGGTTAAAAGATTGTAAATGTCTACATAATTTTGGTGAAGTGTAAACAAAGCAGAGTGAATAATGTTCAGGCTAGTGGAGTTTATTGAATAAACATTTAACAAGGTGCCAGTCTATTACTTAAGGTCAATTAGGACTAGCTAGTACATCTTCTAAATGTTTTAATAAGTGTACGACACTAGACACCCTGCAGCAAAGTTCGGGGGATGAAAAACTGGAAAGATATGGCAGCTGAGTAATTTTGAAACTGTCCAGCTCATGAAGGTTCAACATTCTCTCCAGGGGCAAATATCAAGAAATCCTTTTTGGCAGCTTAAGTGTTTAATGCCATGTTTTGCATTCAAATTGCTTGTATAAGAGCAAATCACTATAAAATATCCTGCGTCAGCCAACTTGGAATGTGGTTTAATTGGGTGATCTCCTTGTAGACAGACAAGTTCGTTTCCACAGACAGTTAATGTACATTATAATCACATTTTGAATGTGCTGTTTCGGCAAGTATTTGAAATAAAAGATGCAATACAATATTCACAAAACAAATTATACAGTAATTTTTATTTTAAAAGTAATTGGACATACTTCCAGCCTATTAAGCTTGAGGGTTTCAGACAAAGCAGTAGCTATGAGATGGATACAATCAATGATATCTAACACATGAGCTTCTAACACGTTTCAAGTCATGGATCTTCACAGGTCACTAAAGTAAGTAAATTTAATCCCATTTTGACTTATTACCTTTGCTTTATAGAAATGGGCACAATGGGCATATGGAAATACAATATAACAAAACCTCCTCAAACAGTTTGACACATGTTTACAATTTATTGTGATTAATTAAAATACATTTCATGTTTACATCAGCATGTGTAAAAAGTCCTTTGGACTGCATATTTTTGTGAAAAGCTTTTGCAGAAACATAGAAGATTAAGTAATCGTCATGATCACCTCTAAGCTGACATTAATAAGGTATATTGTGCACGAGTTGCTGTTACAAGGAGTCCAAAATCTAAGATCCATTCAGCAAGGTCATTGACCTTGGCTTGACCTTGGCTTGACTTAAATAATACTGCCTTTACTAATAAAACTTTGTGAAAATTAATATTCAATACAGCCTAGATGCTCTTTGGTGACTTTAATATTCTTTAAAGAATCAGCTCTTGTGTTGTGATTAATATGTAATTGAGATTGCCATTCCAGTTAAAAAAAGTAAGTACCCTTATGCAGTCACTAAAATCAATTGGCATTAAACGTGAAATAAAATTCTTGATTGTACTTAAATTGGCTGTAATTTAGAGTAAAAGATCCATTCAGATATAATTACTATTGCTTGTTAATAATGCCCATTTAGTGCTTTTCACATCAGTGATTTTCAATGAACAATCTCTGTGGATTAAGGGTTTAAGTGTTTTACTCTAGCATTTCCCTAAATATCCACACACAATAATGAAATAACACATCCGTTATCAAAAAAATCCTTCAGTTTAATGAAAACTGCATTTATTTTTAATCACTGATGATAATTTATCCTCATGGGTATCCACACAGCAGGAGAGCAATGATATGCTTATAGTATTATTATTTCAATAACTGGATCTTTTTTGAGCTTTAGAACTGGGTGTACAAAGCATCTCCGAAAGCCATCATAAGTGATCCCCGACTCATTAAAATTATTGTCTTTTTGTTTTTTGCAACATGTAAATCAATTAATTTAATTAGCTAGTTGGAGTCTCTTGAGGGATGACTGTAGGATAGTGTAAAACTCATGTCACAAAACAGATAACAGTGTTACCTGTATGTTAATTGGTTCTGGGAGTGGTGTTGAGTTTGTTCCCATAAAGATGTATAGGAAATCTATTAACATGTTCCATTGTTCAGTGAACTTGCATATATTAGTATTAAAACACAAAAATACGACCACATTCAAAATCAATATACAAACATAATAAAAACCATAATAAAAAGCTTTATTCTATCATGTAGATTCTTATGCTTGGAATACCATATTCCAATCAGTTGGTGCCAAACAAAGCAGTTGTACAGTAGTTGTCTGTTACTTGTAGTATATTTCTATATTTTGAGTAGTGGATTTGGGTACGTGTTGATATGTTTGTGTGGATTTGGGGTAACTAACCCCATGTATGAGCCTTGATATGCTGCAGCCAAGCTAACGAGAAGTGACAGTAGAACAGTAATAAAACTGTGACGTACAGTGTTATGGCACTACGGACCATTGCAGGAACCAATGGTGAACCATTGTAACCATGCTATACTCTACTCTACATATACAACTCTACATGTACTCATACATACACTATTTGACTTTGATTTAAACTTTAGGACGGACCTAAAATGCACACTTTTGAAGGCACATGTGTGACTGTTCAGTATTTCAGTACCCTCTGTATAACTTGCTGTTCTCTAACAAGGAGCTTAACAGTAAAATCCACAATGTGTGTTTAATCCATGAATTGATCTAAGAAATTTTCTTGTGCAAGACAAAGACAGCACCTAAAAATGATAAACAGTTTAGTTGATAGTTTAAAAATAAAATAAAGTTGATATAGGCCATTTTAAATTACTGTTGATCTTCTGGTAATACCATCATATTGTTGTTATTTAGATATACTTTGTGTTGATGTGTTGAAAATGAAATTCATTTTCAGCTTATCAGTAGAGGCCTGAATGTTTTGTTTCATTTAATTTGACTCCACATAAAATAAGGAGAATAGTAAGAAGGAGGAATTCATCCATATCTGAATGATGCCTTAATCATCCTACACAGGGGGGTTGGCTTGACCCTTTGATACTCTTATCAAGCTGTATTAATATACTTTTTTAAAATCCTAGACAGGGAGAAAAGCCAGATACATTTTCTTACTCTGGTAGCAACATACACCGACCAGACATAATATTTTGACCAATGACAGGCAAAGTGAATAACACTGAGAATTACATAATTTTACCTGTTAGTGTTTGCTGATAGGATGGTGTCAGAGCACACAGTTTGTTATAGTTACAAGGCTGTGTTATTAACAAAAGGCTGGAGAAACTGGTGGATTAGGGCTTTTGTTAGGCTTTTGAGTTATTTCCTTTTGAACCAAACTATATGCTTTCTTCTTGGTAACCTCTTATTTACGTTGGCATGCTAGTAGATATTTGCTTGCTGGAACAGGTCCACTGTGTAAGATAAACAGGCCTTATACCTGTTAGGATGAGCACCATCTTGCATCCCTTCATTAAAAACATGAAGGTCTTTTTTGCTTTGTCAGTGTGCGCCATACTGAATGGTAAGAGAAGTTGGGGCAGCATACGTGTCGTATTAATGAGAATCTCTAAGTAAACACAATGTGGTCCAGACTTCAGATTGTTGAAGGAAGCCGACAACAATGTTTGTAATGCAAATAAGGCTCCAAACCACATTATTAGCATTTTAATGGAAGACATGTTATAGGGGATAGGTATAATTTTAACTTTTTGTGTCCGTGGCAGCTCTGCTTAGAATGGAAATATGGGTTCGGTTTGGCATGTTTATTAGGATACATTATCTCTCTGACAATGACTGGAGAGAGGAGTAATTGTTTAAACATTACCTTCTTCAGTTTATCGACGAAGTGACATTTTGTAGCGCCAAAGAGACACAGAAGATAATGGGGGATTTGTGACTTAGACAGCTGAAGTAACATTTCGAAAAAGATTCACTCTTTTGTGTTATTAAAGATGCCATGATGCTAGAGGCCATGCTCTGCAGTCTCGGGTCCTGGCCTGTGTTTTTTTTTTTTATTTGTCCCTATTTCTTTATAGTTGATTCGTATTCTCAACTCTTGTCAGCTTTTTTATTTGTTCAGTTTTTCCTGTGTTGCAAGCTTGGGGCACATTCAAAATATATTTTAAAAACTGTCACTGTTGTATATTCTTAGCTTTCTAGTACAGAATTGGATGGTTATCTGAACTACTTAATTTTATCAAGCAGAACATGACCCAATGTTCTCATCTCATACAATATTGTGCCTTTTTGTAAAATGAAAAAGAAAAACGGTCAGTAAATCCTTTGGCTGTTCTGGTTAGGGGTTGCCATCCACATTATTTATATGTATAGATTTTACACTGGATTTATTTCATGAAGCAACCCTCTCTATTTATCTGGTCTATGGACCGACACTACAATGCCAACACAACTACCCAACCAATATGTAATGCTGTGATTCGAATAAATAATTAGCCAAATACAAAGTATAGAAATAAATATATGACTTAATTAATTATAATAATCTAAATAATTGAACAAAAAAATTATTTTCATGGTCAAGTTTTCTAAAGAAAACACGCCTGAAGTGCAGACAGGCCATCCGTTATTATACACATAGCTATCATGTGCAAACATGTGATTTAGCAAAAATTATTTAAGTGCTAATTATTTCCTATAACAGATTTGCCAGCTTCTCAGTTGGGAAAGCTTTTCTTTTAAAGTGATATATAGTCTGGTTTTATGCTTACACCTGCAATCATGGGATGAGGTGGGTATGTTTCCTGGCTTGTTCTTACTTTTTCTCTGTTTTTTAAAAAAAGCTGTCATAAGCTTTGATTGTCTCTATCTCTTCTATTTATTTAGTTTTACTATTTACTTTCTGTTGTATTTAGAGAATGACACACTTACTTTCTTTCAGATGTTTTGGCCTTTGACACACAATTGTTTAACCGTGGTTAAGCACCTTGCAAAATAGGTTACATTTTAATTATTGCAGGTGCTGAGTTATACCTGGTGCCTCTGTGGCGGGGTTTGACCCGTCTCGTCTTGTTTGACCCAGGCTGCTTGTTTTGTAACACAATTTCACATTGTGTCTATGAACAAGAAAATATATACAATATATGTAGATGAGTCATTATTTATGTCTTTAAATTCAAGGCCGTCTGTTGAGGAACTGACCTCTGTTTGCAGAGACAATATATGTGCATAATGAGATTTAGTTAACCTCTAAAAACCCCACAGGCCACGTGAAAATACACTGTATTCAAGTGAAAAAAATGATTTTTAGAAAAAATGTGGGCAGATATTTAATGTGTTTCCTGGTTCTGGAATAGTTTACACAAAGCTAGCTTTATAAAACAAACATTGTTTAATTGGGGATGGAAATCTAGTGGCATGCCAAAAGTTCTTAGCTTCATTCTTGGGTAAAATTGGTAAGTTGGTACTTAACTAGTTTTCTTGAGTATACATTGGGTGTTCTGTTAAAAATGCCTTTTTTGCTTTTAAAGGTAAGGAGCATTCTGCCAATAAGGGGTGGAGTCCAAATCAATGGCCAACAACTGCCCAAGTGATCATTTTAAATAAATGTGTAGCACAATGCATTCAAAAACTTTAGCTTTCTAGCTTTGTTTTTCCAGTAGTGGAAAGAATATTGATCCGAATATTGCTAGTGTCGATACCAAGATTTGTATTGATATTGATTGATTGATCAGTGTAATAACTGTAGTAATACTTATACTTTAGTTTTAATTAAGCTACTGCATTGCAGGGGTTTTATTAACAAAGCAAACAGGTTTGATACCAAATTTTCCAGACTTATTTACAGGCTTATTTTTACATTGAAGATGTTAAATTCCTTATTATTTATTACATTTTCTTTCCTAGGTAATAAAATTGAGTTTCTTGGAAGTTCATGTTTTTATATTGTAGATTGTAGAGTCTCGCACTATGAGTATGCTTAACAGCATTTAATCAAGTTCCCTTTCTGTTCTTTGCTAAAATAAGCTCATCCAAAATTACAAGTAGTACTTTTTTGCCAAGAGTACATGTTCAAACTTAAATCCTGTCAAAGTCTCCTTTATTATGCAGGCCCCCCCTTTCCTAAAAACGTTTTGAGACTTGTAAACACTTTTGGCTAGAAGTCTGCTGGCAATGTAAATCATGCATTCGAATTGATAGAAAAAAAGTGTCTCTTTTCTCTTCTGTTTCCTATTTTTTCACAAAGTGTTTTGCATAGTTGATGTAGGGGCAAGGTGATGCTAATTATTCATGGCAGTTCAATTACATTCCTTCAGCTTTTCCCTCCTTCACTGTTCCTTCCAGTTCAGCCTTTTAAATCTACGTCGGGAGAGGATTTGTGATGGTGCAGTTGCCAGCGTTTGAGTGAGCTTTTACCTAGCTTTCCCTTTGAGAGTGCCTCCATTTGCTTCCTTTCTTCACTTTGCTGGTGTCTGTGTGTGTGTGTGTGTGTGTGGTTGGGGATATGTTTATGGTAGACTAATGGTAAAAATTAAGCTCCCTCTGAATGGATAGCAGCACCTACCAGACTGTGGCAGCTAAGTGGTCAAGTTGCCACCTATGGCCCTTCAAAGCAACAACCTTTGCTTATGGTATTTTGTTGTAGTTATAAGTCCTTTTAGACAAAAGTATCTTCTTAATGCTGTAAATGCATGATTGCATGGTGTTCTAGTTGCAAAGCTACACTTCTAAGTGTTTGTATTTACAGTGATGGTGGATGGGGGGTTGTTTTGGGTAGGGGAGCAATTTCATATTTAATTGAGATGTCCAGCTCATAGTCTGGTGTTCACATACTTCATTTTGAACCAAACATACACGTTCAACTACATTGGCCAAAAAAATAGACAGTATAAACAAGGTTTGCAGGGTGAACAAGGTTTTTGGTGAATATCTGTGCTTGTCTGATTATGCTTGTGTTCATCTTATTCTGCCAAATAAAGAGTGGCAGATTAATTGAGCTGTCAATCAGGACTGACACCTGGCCCTTTGTCTCTGAGAGGAGCTTGAATGAAAATGGTATCCAAAACAATCCAGTGATGCCTTTGGGACCCAAAGGTGACATTGTTCATCATGGCTTGATGAGTCCATGGTAATCATTCGGCAGCAGGTGTCAGCTTTGGGGTTTATTAATATTGTTTATTAAGGTCAAAGCAGAACACAGTTTGAGATTTAGAATGCTGAAAGTAGACTGAAGGGTCAGTACTGTGGATTGATGATGAGGTTGTTTGAAGGAAGGCACAGTCACATGTTTTTTGCCTGCACCTGACAATTTTTAATTAAAGTTGCAATTTTACTTTACTTATGTTTTTGGGGCTCTGTTTCAATTTTTTATTCAATTATTTATGCGGGTAATAACTAGGTGGGTTAACAAAACAGTCCTAGATTTGATTCCTTGATGGAATGACCCAGGCCTTTCTGTGTACAGTTTGCATGTTTTTTCCATGTTGTTAGCGGTTTATTCTGGGGATTGGAATGTATTCCATTGCCCAAAAGTAAAATGTTAAATGAATATACAAAAATTTTTAGTTCAAAAATAAAAAGTCATTGCACAGCACCTGAAGCTGGCTTTTAATCAACAATCTTCAATATGAAATCCTAAAACTCTGCACACTGGGTTACATTAGGACTAAACTGCATACAAAATGAATGGAAATATTGCTGTTTTTAAAACAAGTCATCCCAGTAAACTGAATTATTGAAAAAAAGGCTGACCTGCCAGCAGAAGTCATAATAGAAGTAGTGTTCAGGAATATTTTTGGTCCTTCCCACCCTTGCATGATCAGTGAAGTTTAAGATTCAAACAGAAGAGCACCGAACATTCAATTATGAACCTTGAAGTGTTGACTTAGGAGGAGATTAACCCGTTAACTGCTATAATCTCCCTTTGGGGCCTAGATAGAAATAACTAGATAGAAAAAAATGAACCAAATTTGGCAGTTGATGGGTTAAAGTGTTCCAGTTTTGGAATGGCCAATGGGTGAGATTGAGATTTATTTTAAATTGTAAAATCCCATTGTAATTTCTGAGACAATCTCCAGATGTAAAGATTATCAAAAGAATGTAAACAAAATTATTTTGCAATACTACATAAAAATGTAACATCATGGGTCTGGTGTTTTGTTGAGCTCTCAGACACTTCCATGGTTGCTTTTGCTTTCATTATGAATCAGTAGCAGGTTAAAAAACATGCTAATGTAGCTTAAAAGATTTAAATATGAACCATGAGGATTTAATGAGCATTGCAAATTTACGTAAGCCAATTACTTGCATTATGTATGCACACACATACATTTATGGTTATGGATTTTTGGATATGTGAAAATGTCCAAATCCTTTTTAATCATCCTTCTGCATGATTTAAGCTCAGAATCATCCCTGGCTATGGTGTAATCAATGTGAAGGCATCGTTCAACAGATCAATGCCAAGAGATGCTCATCGATCCAATTTTCTCACTATGCCTGGAGAAATGTTAGCTTCTTTTAATAGATGATGTTAGCAGTTGGTAGATATTTAGCTCATTAAGGCAGTTTTGCTGATCAGCTTGGGGTAATATTTCAACACACAGATTTTTTGGTCACAAATATTGTATGTGAATAACCTTTATGAGTGTTAAGTTAAGATATTTTGGCCATCCCTATTAAATTTTCAACATTTAGCTATTTACAATAGTCAGGTATAAAATTTTGACCACCATGCTAATATTGTGTCAGCCATCTTTTAGAAAGTATCTCCCTGTTACAGATTAATAGGGTATTTAGGTGATGCAGTGTTACTTAACTCTTGCTACCAGTTGGTTGGGTGCCATCTAGCATACTTAAAAGGCAGTTACTGCACTAGATATGCTTCCATTAGTGAGAAACAACTACACTATGTAGGAGATTTAGCCCCTATTTAAGGACCCTGATTGGCAGAAAGACAGGTGTGTTCAGATTGCATGGGTGAAAAATAAGAGCAGCACACAGGTCAGAGAGGGTTTGAACCGCAATATAACCCTCTTAACTGCAATCAAGCAGTGTAAGACAAATTGATTATGCATGTGACTTATATTAACGCATCTCATATATACATTTTGTTTCAAAATACATTGATGTCAGCAGTTTAATGCACTTTCACAAGATGTTTTCAGATTCTCATAAATGACATAAGCTGCTCTGCAGTTTGGAAATAAGAATGTACTTTTTTGTAGATTTTTAATTGAATTTGCAGAAACGATACTACAATTTATTGGACATGCCTTTCATGGTTTTTTCCCGCATTGAATACTAGTATAGGGTTAAAAGCAGCAGGAAGTGTATTGAGCATGTTGGTAATAATGCTGCAATGGCGCTGTATTAAAAATGGCCATGTCGATGTTAATGATCTTCCTCCATCTCATCCTTAATGTCTTCTTCAAAGCTCTGATATCAACAATGTTGAATCCAATCGATTGCTATTTCCTTTCTTTACTGCTTGTCTAAAATATTTTGGACGACCTGTTAGGGTAAGGCTCGTCTGTCTCGTCGAGCTTAGCTCAGAGACAGGCGAGCTTACAGATCGCGCTAATCAGCCGGTTTTTAACACCAAACCGGCTGATTACGGCACATACCGATC
>JAOUQU010227076.1:0-13808 GCA_028566735.1 Ammoglanis amapaensis
GACCAATGGAATTTGGCCGACTAGTAATTTTTTCGGTCGACCAACGAATAATCGATTAATTGCGGTCAGCCCTACAAGCCACACTGTCTTGTGTCTCATCGTTTCACCTTGTGTACATCCTGGACTCAGGGACTGTAATATATGTCATGTAAAAAAGCAATATCGGTTTTGAATGCATTTTATATTATGAACATGAAGATGTCTAATGATACACATTGTTTTGTCTTGTGCATTTAAATGTATTGATTTTTCAGCACATGATTTACATCCCATACATTTGAAGATGTTTTCTAAAACCATAAGTTTGTGTAGCATTTAAAAATCTACAAATGTGGTCATTAATACAAAAAAAAGAAATCAGAAACAAATATTTACAAATCTGACTTATTAATATTTCTATTCATTTGCTGGTCTGACTAGTATCCACAATTGTCCTATATTTGAACAAATCAATTCAATCAATTCAATTCCTAAGTCTATGCTGTTTCAACTAAAGAAGGAAGGAGGATTCTGCCACAGAGTCTGAATTCGGCACAACACCTGTTAAAGTGATGAGAGATCAGGAACATTTACATATAATGAATTATAACTGAATTGATTGAGTTAATCAGCTTGAAAGCAGATTGGAGTGGGAGGCATTATCCCCCCTCCCAGTGCATTAGAATGGGATCTCCCATGCCGGGATCCCCTAGCGCATTGGCCGCTTTCAGGCATTACTGCTCTGTGTGCATCCTTTAAGAAGAGAAGAACACGGCACTTCCTTTTTGTTCACTAACTTAAAAAATGACACTTTTTAAGGTCTAGCAGATGAGCTAACTGGAATGTCAGGTCATGCCATCACCAGACATGGATGCTGTTAGCCAAGTGGTAGACAGAGACCTGGACAGGACCAACAGTGCAGCGGACACAGATGATGGTGTAGATGCAGGACAAGAGGTGAGCTTTCATTAGAGGATGAATTATCCAGGGTGGTTATCTTTCTCTTCAATGTAATTATGTTTTCCAGAACATAGACGAACATCAGGCATCAAATACTGTTCTTTAGAAATACAGATGTGTATTTTTATGTGTTATTTGTTTGTTGTTTGCAATTATAATATAAGCTGGAATATTAAATGCTCCAGGCTGCTCTGTTCTTTTTGAAAGTAAATGGCAGCATGGTATTGATTGACATTGATCCTGAAGACTATTTTGGTCTATTGCAGCACTCCCAGTCATATAATCTAGTACTGCAGGTAAAAATAATAATTATTAAAAATAATTAAAAACAAGACCAATATACTAATTTATTTGGTATTTAAAGTGTTAACTGAGAGTAGTCAGTTGCATATAGGCATTCAACATGAACTATACGGAATTCACATTTTAGACCCATCTCCAAAATTTAAAACAGCATTCTGATCGTTTTATTTTGTGCTGGTTAAGCAGGTTGAAGTTGGTTTTAGTCTGAAGTTGGTTTCATCTTATAGTTGCAGTTTGTAGGAAGTTAAATAATAAAACAATAAATAATAAGACAATATGATTGATGTCCAGATATTGGCATCCATCCCAGGGTGTGTTTCAGCTCTGTACTCATTGCTGCCGAGATTTGAACATGACCCACCATGACCCTGTTACATCACAGTATATTGGTCCTCCATACTTGGATATGCCTTAAATTAAATAATTATGCCCAATTATGTGATGTAAATATGATGATTGTACAATGTCATTGAACAGTCACTGTTCGCATCGGTTAAGATTTAAAACGGCAACCGTTTTGTGTGTAAACATCTTATGATTTGATTTTGATTTGGTGCTAATTACTATGCACCATCTGTATTAATAAGGCATTTGGATGCCCTTATACCACACCGATACTCCTTCTGACCTACTCTTTTAACCCATTTGATCAACCACTCAGAACTCAAGGATAAATGGTAGTAAGAATATTGTTTGTACATGAACTCGAGTGCTATGATAAGCATCGTCCCTCTGTTCAAACACTTGAATTCATCTTTGAAAGACCAACCATTTAACTAAAATATATGTATCTTTTGCACCTTTTTATCAAATAGAGTTTTCAGTAGTTTTTAAACTGTTCTTAGACTTGAGTACTGTATTTTTTTGGAAGGTGCACCTGAAGTCTGTGAAACAGGCTTTCAATTGTCATCTTTTACCATTATGTGCATCCAAATGTAGAGCCTGCTCCATTGTGGTGTGTAAACAAATGGCCAAAAAGATCAACTGTGCTGGCATGCCACTCCGGCGTGGTGGCCAATAAAGAAGTCTGCCCTGATTAGATGAACTAACAACTCAATCATGAGTACCCATGTCTGGTCTGGTACAAATAAGAAGAATGATAGGGATGCATGAATTTGATATTTCATGATATTTCATGTATCCAGAGTGTATACAGCTTTACATTAAGAGTAACAGGAAGAACTTCAAAACCGATGAATTTGAGAGCAGCAGTCAATCACTTTGCACTTAGTTCTAAGAAGCAAGACGATGCAACATGACTGTGACGAATCGTGCAAGTAATTAAACTCTCAGCTCTTAGACTCTACTTTTATACCACCAAAACCGATAATCCATTTGCATGTTTTGGCAGTCAGTCAAAGCAGAGTATCCTGAATTGGCAAACCCATTTGCCAGCAATTGAAATGTTATACCAGTCAAAAAAATTGGACACACTTTGTCTTGTTTTTCTTGACATTTTTATTTTCTGCAAATGAAGACATACAAGCTTACATACTATGAACACACCTAGAATTATGTAATGAACAAACAAAAATAAATAAATATGTCTTATATTTTAGAATGTAAATGTCTGACTGATACTGTTTAAAGTAAAGTACTACATATATTAGGTATCTGTATCTATAACCATAAACTACACCGTCTACATCCTAAGATATGCAAATTCTGAATCAAACAACATAATTTTACTGACCTTTCAGATTAATGGACTTGAGTGCCTGAGAGCACTATTATAATCTATTTCCTCCTGACGTTAGTTTCTAGAGAGATCGATTCCCTGGCTTGCAGCTGATTTCAATTTACATCAGATCTCTGGTATAAAGTAGTACTCTGAATAATACAGCTTCTGCATGCTCTCTCCTTCCCTCCCTCTTATCTCCAGCAAAGGCCAGTGAAGCAGTCCTTAAGCTCCTCTGTGTGTCATGAGACACATTGGCGCTGCCTCCTACTATCTCTGCTCATGTACAGCTGCTTGGGCGCCATGGCCTGGTGCCAGATCACCCGTGTCACCAAGCTGAACTTCGGTTCCTCCTCTCTAACTACCTCAGTTGACTCGTTGCAAGGTGGAGGAGCCCACTCCATGATCTATCATGACAGTCCTTGCTCTGATGGCTATGTCTACATCCCGCTTGCTTTTCTGCTTATGCTGTATGTGGTTTATTTAATGGAGTGCTGGCACTGTCGTGTCCGCAGTGAGCTACAGTACAAGGCCAATGTGGACAGTGTTTATGAGAGAGTGCTGCGTATGCGCCAAGCTTGCCCGAGCGTGTGGTGGAAGGCCATTAGTTACCACTTTGTACGGAGGACGAGGCAAGTTACTCGCTATCGCAATGGAGATGCCTATACCACAACGCAGGTCTACCACGAGAGGGTCAACACACATGTGGTGGAAGGAGAGTTTGATTACAGCCACTATGGAATTAAAGATATCTCAAGGAACTTGTGTGGCTTGGAGGGTCACATAGCTACAAGGTTACGTTTTACCAAGTGCTTCAGTTTTGCAGGATCCAGTCCTGAGAATGACTACCTTAATCAACGAGCCCAGTTTTTTTCAGAGATCGAGGGCTTGGATGACTACATGGAGGCAAGGGAAGGCATGAAGCTTAAAAATATTGATTTTAGAGAGCATCTTTTAGCATATGTAGATCCTGACCAATTACCTTGGTACTCCTCACATGTTGCATTTTGGCTGGCTGCGTTCCTTATGCTGTCCTGGCCGCTGCGGGTTTGGATAGAATATCGTACAGCATATGTCCACTATCAGGTAGAAAAGCTCTTTGGCCTGGAGTACACTAGCAGCAGCAGTCCCTCTCCGGGTGACGTCCCCCCTGTGAGAAATAGCTGGTGCAGTATCCCAAGAGGAGACACAATAGACAGCACAGAGCTAGAATGGCACATTCGCTCAAATCGCCAGCTTATTCCCAGCTACTCCGAAGTCATGATGACGAATCTGGGGACCTCCAGAGCCGATCAAGATGGCAGTACGTCATCCAACTGTTTACTGTTAGCTGACCAAAACCGGAGCTATGGCACCGTGGAACAAGACTGCGATCGCTGCTGCCAAATTGAAAGAACTAGAGAGATCACTCTTAGTTCTAGCAGTTCCTCAATCTTCTCTCGTCACACCTTACAATCATGTGTATCGCTAGACACATCACGGTTCTCACTATGTCGCATGTATGGTTCAAGGCACACAGTGGGAATATGGAGGAGCCACAGCAGCGCATCGACTGAGCATTGCTGCCCAGATGACAATTACTATAGATCATATTCCAGTCAGCTGTCCCTGAACAATAGCCCACCCAATTACCAGGATGCCCGGTTCTTCCCGGTACTTATTGTGCACAGGTCAGAGAGCAGTGCAGAACCAGCCGAGGTGAGAAGATACTCGGTCTGGAGAGGTTCCAGTTGTTTGGAGACTTCTCTTTAAAGTTGCATGCATTCTGACTTTAGAAGAACTGTACAGGAAAGTTTTTCAACATTTATATGCATTGCTGTGGTCAGAAAACAAACCGAAATGCATAATGACCATTTGAATGAATGTATTTTCCCCTTTACTTAGAATTACACATGTAATTCCTAACAATACAATTATAGCCACAGATGGACATTTAAATTCCTATACAATGTGATCCAGCTATATATTGTTCCCAATTTAAAGACAAACACAAGGTTAGAACTCATACAACTTGGGAGACTTGGAAAACTAAACTAAAATAGTCCCAAAGCATGTTTATATATTGAATTATTTACCCTTTCCCACATTTTTATAAATTTTATTTTAACTTTTACAAAGTTTTTGTAAATTATAAATATTGAAGCCTAACAGAGTAGGTTATTCTTTTCATTACACAAATTTCATAAGTTATACCAATTTTCTTTACTTGGCGAGACTGGCTTCAGCCATTTTTGTGATTGCCTTTCTAGCAGTTATACTTAATATTCCTAATAATTATTTGGTTTGAGTGCTTTCCAATGTTAATCAACAATTTTGCAACAAATCGATTTTGCACAAAAATATATTAATTTTAGGCCAATCCCAAAATAAATAAAAGGAAAAAAAATTCTTCCCGAGAAAAACAGGCAACTGGATAATCCTGAATAAGATCTCTAATTGCACTCTTCCAAACATCAATCATGAATCTGACCTCGTTAACCTAAACTGATATCTACAAAGTTCTATCGAATAATCATTCAACTACTATTAGTCTCTCTTTCCCATATTTTAATATAAGTGGAACTTCATCTCCTGAAGTACTTTACAAATACTTGTCAAAAGCAGAATCATTGAATGTCATCATCATGTCTTTTAAATCCTTGGAAACTGTGCAAAGTATTATGTTGGAAAAAAGTACAATATGAAGATAATATCCTTTCTGTCCATTCTTTAATGAGTAGTCTGATTCAAAAAATGTCCAAGACCCTAATTTTTTCAATCCCCTATTTGATAAGTTTAAGCCATGTTTTTGTCTGGGTCCATAAATGTTCTCTTCAATTTCATTTACTCTTGCTTGATAATCTGATTTGCAGCAATAAAATAGATACCTTAGCTGAACAGCTATATAGGAATCCTTAAGGTAAGGAAGTGCCACCCTACCCATGTTTTTTGCCAGCTTCTATTCCAAATAAACCATAATATTAACAAACAGAATTTACTTCTCTGGGACTGTTATGTAAATTAAAATTTCATCCGTAAATAAAGAGATTTCCTAAAAGTTTGGTTGAAAAGTGTGTTCTGATGATAGCCCTTACAAAGGGCTAGGTCACGTGAAGCTGTGACCTGGAGGTGGTTAACACGGCACTGGGAAGATTGTGATCAATTAGATCACATCAGTTGCCCACTCCTATTGCCGAACCGGCACATTTAGCAGTGCCTGACATTCTTGAATAAAATGCTCCAGTTTGCCATAGACAGGCCTGCTCCTAAAACCGTTATGTGTGTTGTTTGGGGTAAGATGAGTGCACCCAATCCGCATTGGCTCCTCCTCATCAGAGAAAGAGAGGTGGAGGAATGCAGACACGTTTACCGAGTTCCTGTACTTAAAGCATTATGTTCCCGGGATGAATCAATACTTTTAATCTAATCAGTCTTTACTTGAGGCTTAGCATGGTTCACTTTCATATTGATTAACACATTCTCAGTATTCAGTTTCTATACTACCAGAAGATTAAACGCTTTTACTGAAACCTCCTGCCAGTGTGACTACAAATGGTTTTAAAAAAGCTCACGCTAACCAGCACTACATTTTTCCCACAAACTATTGAACCACGCCAAAAGATCTTATTTATAATTCATTTTTAAGATAACAGCATGTCTACAGGTGGGTATTACTCACCCAATCATTTAATTTCATACAAATATTGTCTTTTTTTCAAAACACTGATACATTTCGGATCTCTGCAGTGGTGTGGTAGTGTTCGAGCGCTGCACGACCCAAGCAGTTATTAATTTTTAACTTATTAGGTATTTTAAATAATGTATGCCGATTTCAACATATCACCCAAACAAAGCAATGTCATAATTTAGTCCAAATTACTAACTTTCTATACATTCTTTTCAGTATCAATTAAATCACCACTGATCATACAGCAATCATCATCATACATTCCTTAAATTTCACAAGGTTAAAGATACAATATATAAAAAATACAATTTTACTGATTAACACTTCATTCAAGATTAGTTCCAGTCCCAATATTAATCCTACTTTAGTTTTAAAATAAGACGAGTTGGACATCTTATGAACCATTTTAACAGGTTCTTTACTTCACCAGCCTCTTAGTTTTCTTGTTGCCGAGGACACTGAGTGACTTGCTTGATAAGACTCTCCACCTCTGTGACATGAGCCAGGAGCCGAGTCATGGCATTGTTCTGATTAGAAAACACAAATCGACTAATTTAAACTAATAAATACATAAAAATAGCTAGATAAAACTCAGATCTGGATATAACATAAGCAATCATGTATCATGAAATAAAGTACATACATTTTATGTTGATTGAATATGTTACAAGCTGCCCTTTATTAATAAGTGATGACACAATGAGTGGCACAATTTTTTTGCCAAAACCATATTGGCTTAAAGAAGCTCTGCAGCTGGCATCATTGGGTTATGCTTGGCTTTCGCTTTCAACACATTCTATTTTATTCTATTAAACAGTAACGATATCATGCCAAAAGAAAAGATATAAAATGGTAAACCTAGATAAAATGTTTCTTACCAGATTACTTAAAGATTCATCTGTGGTTGGAATTGAGTGAACCATCTTGATTTTTCTTTCTAAATTCTCAATGAACTCCACCACCATAGCCATAAATTCAACCACATATCTGCAAAATAATGTATTTTATTTAAAATAAGGACTCTAAACATGGACACTTTTTTTTTTACTCGGTCACAATTATCTTTATTCTTATTATTAAAGTTAATGTGATTAAAAAGTTAAAGGACAATTTAAAACTCGGGTCCTGTTCACTCAGGAATCACGACTGCTTCACCAGGCCATGTGAGTACTTGTTCTCGGGACGATCTGTGTTTTCATATTAGTGAAAGGATAGCGACATAAAGATGGAGCATGCCAATTTAAGCTCACTGACCTATGAAAATTAACCTGGACAGGCAGGTTCTGCTGACAGAGAGGTTTCATCAGTCTTTGGTGTAAACTTGTTTGTTCTCGCAGCACATCATGAAGATGAGATGTAAACTGTTGTAAGGAAGCAAATCGCTGCACTACGAAACAGAACAGATGCATTCGAGTTACTCAATGGCTGATGAATGTAATATGTCTAAGTGACTTAAAAACACCTTACTTAGATGATAATTATGAGTAACATCAGCACTGGTTTTAACAAGTCTTAACAGCTCCAAATCCAAGCTCACCTAAAAAAGACCAAGCCGGCATGTTTACTCACTGAGCTGCTGATATTGATCTACAGGTCAAAAATGCATTTAATTACTTATCATTGACTGCTTTGTAAATAAAACATTGCTCTGAAACTGGTACGCTAAAAATAATACAATGTTTTACTCATGATAGTTGTGTATATGTTTAAACATTATAATAAAAACCTGATCAATAACCAAACAATGTTCCACAGATACACATTTAGTTTTTGTATTTAAAAAAACACATTTTAAAACATCATTTGAAAGTGATTTTTCTTATAGTTGGCTTTGGTACGGTTCTAGCAATCACTAAGCTGCTGATTTGAACAATGCCTTTTCTTGGCGCAGGTGAAACAGGGTTAGTTGAGTGTACACGCAGCAGACATTTATAAACCAGCATGGACCATATGTGGCTTGAGTCTTTTTAGAAAAAGGGCCCTGATGAGTAGAAAAGATGCCTGTAGATGGACAACACTGAAGGGCTATGTAAGTTGTCGAGCACCAACATGATTTTCTTTCAAACTTTCCTTGCTTCATCTGTTTTCTATCAACAGAAAAATCTAATGCACTAAACTTTGAAGCAAGAAACTTATACCTCGTCTATTTCATGCTTGATCCGGTTAAGCCACTCAGTTTCTAATAGACGAGAGGAGAAGACCTCTGGTTCTTGTGTCACAGCATCGAGCTCTTTCTGCAAATTAAAACAATGAAAATACAAACATGTTTGTATTTCTACCTGCTTCAAGCTGTCTTTCTAGGGCAAATGTCTATGTAAATCAGAAAGTTTGTTATAGATTGTCAGTCAGCGTTATGTAATTAGGTTAAAATCTATAAATTACATGGAAGTAGTTAAGATGCCACAATAACTTAGTGAGCAACACGGTCATCTGAATATGACCCCAAAGTGTACGGGTAAATTAAATAAATTAATGAAAAAGTCTTTGCTTACTTGAGACATTGTACCAGATGCAACACATCTTGCCAGGATCTTTGCTGCTGGTGTCACAGAATAAGGATTCGGATCCCAAATATCCATAATAAAATATATTGGAAAATGTCTTTTAATGCCTACAGACAAAAGTTATTTGAAACATGTAACAGTACGAACGAAACGAAATATATAATCACTGAATAAACATGTATAAACACGTTACAATAACAACTATATAATATTGAATTATTTATGCAAGTATTTATGTCATTTTTGGTCCTCTGTTATCTGGTCATCACAGTAGACCTGCAATAAACATGTAAAACATGACATTTTACTGCATTAACTGGTGGTGATTTACTGAGCAAAAAGCAACATGTTTGCTCTCATATAGTTAAACTTAAATACATGTAATTTTGCTAAAATTAATTTTAAGGCGCCTCCATGAGCACTAAAAGTGGAGACTGGGACATGTTATAAGGAAAAGTTTAAGGAATTGTAAACATACCAGTTGTTAAGTACCAAATAGAGGATTTACTTTATATTTTATATTAAGCTTTTTATAATTAAAGTTAAATAATACAGAAGAAATAAGGCAGTTGTGTTGTCAATCTGACATGTAGCTGGATAAAGATAACCAGTCACTATTATAACTTTATATCAAATCGTGCTAAGTTGCTAACATCAGAACTAACATTAGAAAACTTGCCTTAAACGCGTCATTACTTACTTTAAATATGTCGTGTTAAACATGTTATGATCACCGGGGACTCATCAGCTTATAATGAACAACAAGGAGCACAACGACATATTTGGGACCAAAGAAAAGCACCTCAGAAGAAAAAAAAACTTATTTATCCCGCCTTTCTTTACCGCCGTTTACGCGGTAAAACGAGATCACGTGATAATTTCGTATAACAGCTTGCGCTTCTATATCGTGTATTTCGACCGGTGTTGTACCGAAATCCGACTCCCCGGCAGAATCCTGCTCCCTTCTTGCCTACCAAAATTCTACAAATGCAAAATAAAGAAGATGTTAATGAGAAATTCAATTCCAGAGATGAGGGGGAGGGGAGTAGAATTTCGGCAGGTGTTGTGCCAAATTCCGACTCCCCGGCAGAATTCTACTCCCCTCGCGTGAACGCACGCAACTAAAGCAAACGGACCCCACATGTGACACTCGCGAATTCTCTCATTTCTATCATCTTTCACTCATAATCTTCAATTATCATTCATAGCAAGAATCACATGAAGACATGATAGAGTGTCACATTTTGTGTCTGTTTGCTTTATTGACGCGCGTGCACGCAAAGGGAGTAGAATTCTGCCGGGGAGTCGGATTTTGGCACAACACCTCCAAAATGCGATTATTTGCGATACAAATTTTTAGCGCGTTAAAATCTTTGTAATTAATTAATCGAAATTAACACGTTAAAGTCCCGGCCCTAATTTAAAAGTATGCAGGCTGGTGGAAATGTGAATACGAGCTACGATTGCCCCCCAGGCCGGACTTTGGAAATGTCTGCAGGATGGTACATTCT
The DNA here is from genome assembly GCA_028566735.1 of Ammoglanis amapaensis. NCBI lineage: Eukaryota > Metazoa > Chordata > Actinopteri > Siluriformes > Trichomycteridae > Ammoglanis > Ammoglanis amapaensis. The sequence continues at coordinate 10,603 of JAOUQU010227076.1, forward strand.
CCCTTTCTGGCATGTGCAGAGTCCCTCAACCCAATGGTCAATTCTGTCTGATGCTGACACTTGATGCTTATTGTGCACACTAGAGGGCGCCCACACATTCGGTAGCATAGCTGAAAGTTGAACTGCACTATTCATAATCGTAAGATATTATGGTTTTAGAAAATGCATGTTCCACTTTATTATGAACGGTTAGTAGTAGAATGTATTCATAATTTAAAAATTCATACTTATATTAATTATAAATAAATAATATATAATTTATGTCATGTCGTTACAGGTATACCTGACTGTCCAGGCCGAGCATCAGCAGCATGGAGAAGAATAAGACTGCCCAAAGGGAGGACAGGGGCAGCTGAGTGACAGCCTGGGGGTACGCCAGAAATGCCAAACCGGGACCTGAATAATAAATATCACATCCACAGTTAAACTAAGTGTTCAGTGAAAGAAATGCTTGATAATGCTTGATTTGTATTTCTTTTTAGTTTGTTTCCACTTCCAAAATGTTTCCACTTTCCTCACACTTGATCTGATAATGATATCCAATTCTGCCAAAGCTGCTGAGGCATCAGTACACATGTCAATGTAAGAATAATAGTAGGTACATGGTAATGTTGTTGTTGTTGCTGTTGATGTTGTTGTTGTTGTTGTTGTTGTTGTTGTTGTTGTTATTGTTGCAATTAATGATGTCTTATGTGTTTTTCTCTTTCCCTGGATTAGCAGTTTTTATGCTACAATTAAAAACATTACTCAGTCAAAGAGAAGTCACCAAGTGTAATAAGTAAAACGAAATTAAATCACATCTTAAAGATTTATTGATATCTGAAACTGCTGTATGTAAAATAAAATCAATTATATTTATATATGTATATAGTATAAAGCTTTTTTACAATACGTGTTGTCACAAAACAAAGTTTTACAAAGTTAAGGAACTCCCGTTCTACAGTACCAGACCCACGGACAGGTTGTTCATTAGCCATAATTAAAATATTAGTGGTGAGACTCTTTTTTTGGAGAAGGTTATTTAGTTATTCATCATTAACTTTAAAACTAACAAATTAAATAACGTGTACATTACAATGGATTCACATTGAGTCATCCTTGCCACCCTTGGCACTATGTGGCACAGGCCAGTGCATTGTAGTCACAAGAATTGGATCATGATTAGGATACAGTCAAACCAAATAAACATTTTTGGCACATGTATTGCTTGAAAGGCAATTGTAGTTTAGTCCTCAAACCCATCCTCAGAGGGCCAGTGCGATTTCTAGATTTTATTCCAACCAGATCAGAACACATCCTGATTTCACTCGTGTGATGAGCTGGTCTCAGTTAGACAAGCAATCATGTGACCTCCTGGTTTGGTTGGAACAAAGACCAGAAGCCACACCGACCTGTTTTGGATGCCGTTTTCACACCCGTGATTTAAATGTAAAACAATATGATAATCACGGTACCTGAGGCTGCCAGCTCCTGGATGGGTTTTTTAGTTATGTGAGACATAAATCCAACAATGGAGAAGATGACGAAACCGGCAAACATGCTGGTGAAAGAGTTAATGCAGCACACAACAATAGAATCTCTACAAAACGAGAACAAAAAAAGACAGACAGCATGAATTCTGATGATTTATACAATCCAATATTGTGCTCCATTATGTCATTATTACATGGTTCCTTTAGCATTTTCTCAGACAGGAAATTAATACCTGTAGACATTGTTGTTGAAGGGATTGTAGCTGCCCAGAGCAATCAGAGAACCCAAACCCAGTCCGTATGAGAAGAAGATCTGAGTAGCAGCATCCAGCCACACCTACACACAGTGAGCTACACTATTATGTATATGGCCAAAATCATCAAATTAATGTCGCACATTATGCCACATTAAACTAGTTTAACAAATAGATCATAAAGATCACAAACCCTACCTCAGACTTCATGAGCTTGTTAAAGTCGGGGGTGATGTAGAAAAGGATGCCTTCTTTAGCTCCTGGGAGACTGATGCCCCGGAAAAACAGGATAAAGAGCATGACGTATGGGTAAGTGGCTGAAAAATAGACCACCTGAAGAACAGACAGGATGGGGAAGGATGTCAGTGTAAACATGGGGAAGGAGATTTGTGGTTTGTATCTGGTCGGTTAATGAGATTTGAGATTAATTGCCAGCGTTCATCACAAGAGTGGGTCATCGGACAAATCATTTCATCCACATGCACAGTTGTGTCAGGATGTGTAATTATTCCGAAACGGCAGAAGGAGATCAACGCTTGCTCTTCCACATCACCTAGAGATACTTTATTTATATGCAGCCTTACAAACCGCAAATAAAAAAGATTGAAAGCAACAGACGATAATCTGCACCCACTTAGTAGAACTTTGGTGTGATTTAAGTTATTGTATTATATTTTTATATTGTTTTCCTTTTCTGTAGTTTTTCTGTATTTTGTAGTCAGACTAAATTCTGATGAATGCAGTAAACAGCTGTGAAACCAATACAAGCGATCAGACTGTATTTTGAATGTTTAGCTTAAAACAAAAAGGGGAAACAATTTAAACACACAGACTATTGTCAAGTCGTACATCAATTTCTTAAATTGTACATCGCAATTTTGTGATGATGTTTTGGTGATCTGCAAAGTGATCACATCCCACCACTTATACTTACATTGATACTTATAAATACTTACAATTAAAAGAGACAATGAAGGAAATATATTAAAATTGGGAAAGTGATTAAAAGTTTGGAGACTCCTGGGTGCTCTTTAGACCGCTACTGATCCCCCCAAGAGTTTCTCGGCAGTATTTTTACTAAGTAGGTTGCAGATTCTTCTCCACTCTCATCATGAGATTCAATTTCACAACTCCAGTCAACACAGTGCATATTTTTGGGCTGTGGGACGAGAACCAGAGAATCCGGTGTAAACCTCACACAGACACGTGGAGAACACGCAGACTGAATATATGCATGTTAACCCACGCATCTTGTAATGCACCTCTGGATACATGTGATCCGTACCTTCCCAGTCCACTCCACCCCCTTCCAAATGGAAAAGTAGACGAGGACCCATGCCAGAGCGAGAGTCCCAGCGAGAGGCCAGCGCAGCTCACCAGGGTCCTCCAACCCGCTGCTTAACTGGTGCATGTTTCTTCTACAGGAGCACACACACACACACACACACACACACACACACACACACATATATATATATAT
>JAOUQU010227400.1:0-24409 GCA_028566735.1 Ammoglanis amapaensis
ACACACACACACACACACACACACACACACACACACACACACACACACACACACAAACACACACACACACACACAAATATGCTGAAACCCTGGTTCATGCTTTCATTACTATAACTCCCTGCTCTATGGTCTCCCTGTTATAACACTACTCCCTCTTCGGCACATCTAAAATTCTGCAGTCAGAGTTCTTATTTACACCAAAAAGTCTGATCTGATCACTCTTATTCTCCATCAATTACACTGGCTTCTAGTTTCAGGACGTATTTGCTTCAATAATGACTTTCATGGCATCGCAGCAGTATATCTGACTAATCTTATGCCCCTTCATATCCCATTACGTCAGCTCAGGTTCTTTAAATCAAGTTTACTTGCCATCCCACGACACAGACTATTATAGAGTTCTCGTTGGAACACTGTTCAGTCTACTACCTCAGTTCCATCTTCACAGCTCAGCTCGGGTCTTTTCTTTTTTCTCAATACTTCCATACTCATTAATGTTTGCTACTTTTCCACTCTTCTCTCTGATGATGTATGTATTATGTAAAGCAACCTTGGGTTGGGAAAGGTGCTAAAAAAACTTCTTATTATTCTTAATATTATTATTACTATTATTCCATAAAGATAATCTTTATAACAATGTACTATTACTGAACCTTTTTTCTACCTCAAACGGACACTAATGGACACCCAGATGTTGGGTAATGATGTTTGGGTGGTAAATCATTATCAATACAGATGCACATACCAGTTTTTGTCATACCAATACAAGTAATTGTGGATATTGACATGAGTACAAAAACATTGAAGTTCTAAAAATGACTTAATCACAACAAATCATGTTCTTCCAGTCAGATTGATTAATTAAACAGAAATTAGTAAACGTATTGATTTACAAACTTATTTAATTGTTCTGGCATTAGTGACTTACATATGACAGAATGTACCATTAGGATGTTGCAGGCATATATTGTTTCTGGGATTTGAAAGGGTGTATGATCTTTTCTGCTCTACAACAGTGTGGATTTACAAACACACTCAGTAAGCTATTCTGTCTCCTTCCAGATATTTCTCTTCCTAAAATACATGGTACATCATGAGCATATCATTACATCATAAAAACAATGGTTACCACAAATTAAATCTTTGTAATTTTTTTAATTTGAATAATCGAACATTAAATAAAGGTTTTTATTTTAGCATTTTACAAAATATCCCAACATTTCCATGTACATTTAGTAACATTTTACAGGTATTTTTTAGGACTTAAGTGTGGCTTTAATATATCTGTCACTACTTTGCCACAGACAGAGCTTGTCTCCTATGTTTTTGGTCGAAACAAATTCCCAGAATGCACCACAGCCAATTTGGAGAAGTTTGTGCAACATTTTAATAAGATACAGTACTGGGTGGTGACTGAACTCTGCCTCTGTGAGGACCTAATGAAGAGAGCAATGTTGCTAAAGAAGTTCATCAAGATATCATTTTTGTAAGTAATGTAAGCAATAATGTAAGTTTTAATCCTTTAGGCATGTACATGCACTTCTGGTAATTGTGATATAATGATTTATTGTTGTATTTATTGTTTTAATATTGTATACGTATTCAACGGTATAATTAAATTTGCATGAGATTTTCTTTCTTACAAGCCTTGATGTAGTGATAAAGGTTAATAGTGTGGTCAATCATAGGCCTTTAGATCATATTTATGTATGTTGTATTTTTTTGCTGTGCAGTGTCATTTCGTTGTGAATATTAAATATGTAGTTTGATTGTACTACTTATTGCTTTATCACAATGTTATTTATATTATTGCTTGATTTCAGCTGCTTCCTTATCTGTGGTTGTTATTGTTTTATTCTTTTCGTGACATCAATTTCGAATGGAAGACATGTATAGAAAGTGGACAAGGCATATGTCAGGCATATGCTAGTTGCTAGTCTACAAAATAAATGTAGCCGGTCAGTCATTTGAAAATTTAAATCACTTTGTAAAAAGCTAAGATTTCTGATTTATTGTATGATGTTTATTAAGTCTAATTTTAGACTTTGTTCAATGGATTAAAAAATGCAATAACAGGCTAAAAGTTTTTCGTGACATGATGTTTATTGTAGGTTAAAGGAGCAAAAAAACTACAACTCATTCTTTGCAGTGATGTTTGGCCTGAGTAACAGTGCAGCTCAACGTCTCTATAAGACATGGGAGGTGAGTGTGTTTTTTGTATTAACATTCAGGTCATATTAGTTAATAAATCATGTTTAATTATCTAACAACTCTGGTTCACTTTTGTTTTCATCTTTTTGTTATGTAAAATTTTCACTGTGATACTAGAAGTTGCCAAGCAAAACGAAAAGGGTCTACTGTTCAAATGAAAGGTTCCTGGTGAGTATTAGGAAATATCCTACTCAGTAAATAAACAATTTAGTTATCCTGACTTCCATCACGTCCATCTTGTCCAAGGATCCATCTCGCAATCACAGAGCTTATAGACTAGTAGTGGCAAAACTCAACCCTCCATACATTCCCTTCATGCCTCTACTAATTAAAGGTACATGTTATTTGTCACAAGTATATATGTTTCATTAACTCTGTTTTATAGAATAAAGCAATATTGCTTTTAATTCATGAGCTCATTTTTCAGACATGACTTTTATCCATGAGGGAAACAAGAATTATATTGATCGTCTAGTTAACTTTGAGAAAATGGTGAGAAGTAAATTCACATTAGCCATACCGATTGTTTTTGTAACTTTAAAAATCCCACAGACTTTATGAAACAAAATTATTGTGCTTAAATATTTACAGCGACTGATTGCCAAGACAGTGAAGATGGTCAGAAGGTGTAGAAGCCAAACTTATGGTAAAATTCTCGTTTTGTGGTGTTTCTTAGTATTGTTAATTCATCAGTTGCTTCTATCAAAAGGCAATGACTTACAATTACAACTTAATATCATTTTTGAGCAAGTTGGAGTTATGGCCTTGCTCCAGAGATCTATCAGTGGCAACCTGGTGGTGGCATGGTGTAAACCAGCATCCATTGAATGCCTTTTTCAAGGTTTAGTCATTTTGTGGAATGTTTTGGGCACCAAAGGTCAGATTCTTTGTTATGTTGATTGTATTAAAGAAAATAATACCCAATTATACAAATATCAATTAATCTGGAATTATTAATTAGGATTTTTAACTTCTTAGAAAATGATCAGAACATTCTGGAGCTGACCTGTTGTGCTGTGGCAAAGCAAACGCTGCTCATGCAGGAACATTTAGAAATTCAAATATTTAGATTAAATATTAAGTTTTTAATATACAGAGGTGGAAAGTAATCCCAGTCACAGAAGTCATTAAGATGATCATCTTTCATTTAAAAATTTCATAAGTGACTCTAAAAGTAAAAGTGTATTTTTCAAATATGATATGAAGATTGTAGCCATTTTTATGCATTACTGTATAAGAAAACATGTCAAAGGTTTGTTACTTTGAATTAACAGTATATATATATTATACATCACTTTTGTTTAGATTCAGACCAGACTTTACGAAATGCAACCAATGTACGAAAGTACATCCAGAACCTTAATGTCATTGACAATCAGAAGAAACTAACTCACCTCTCCAGAAACTTGGAGCGCTAAGAGGATTAAAAGAAGATGTCAACATCAGTTTTAAGTCTTGAGACGAATCCATGATGACACACAGTGTTGATGACTGGAGAAGATGCTATAAAAATGCAGTTAAAGAAATGTTACAACAAAGCTTTTTGTCTGCTGCTGATGTTCTAAGAATACTAAACTGTTTGGCCAAATGTTTATGGACACCTTTTTACACAAGTTACACAAGATTGTTCTGAATTTCTTAGTTAAAGCAATTGTCAATACCAGTGTTTTTAACTTAAGGCACATTCCCACCATTAGCGTGCACCCAAATGCTCTTTTAACTGAATGTTTTGTGTGTATGTACGTTTAACTGCAATTGAGCTTTTGATGAAATAATGTTATCTCATCAGTGAATGTTTTCTACTAACACAGATAACCTCAATAAATGGATATAAGTCATTAGTTTTAAAGAACTTGCAAAAGTATTCATCCCCATGAACTTTTCCCGTTTTTATTGTGTTACTCCCACAAAGTTAAATCAGTTCAAAATAAATCATTAATTTTTAATCATTAAAATAAATCAGTTTTTTTTGTAGAACCACCCTTAATTGCAATTACAATGACAGATATGCATCTGTTTGTACGTCTCTACTGGGAATTCACATGTATAGGCTGCAGTGTGTTTCTCATTCTTTGCACACACAAAAATGTAAACCGAGTCAGATAAAATGGTGACCATCTGTAAAACGCATCAGCGCCCTCTGCTGTATAAAGTGAGTAGATTAAATTTATATGTGAAACATACCATGGTGACAGTGAGTGACAATAAATATTCCTATTGGAAACTGGCAGCAGAATAACTGGTGGAGGACCCAAGGTGGAAATGCCCCCAATTGGCTCATAATTGTTCACAGCCTGTTAGGGGGATCTGATGGGCAACCCCAAGAATTTATTCTAAGAGTTCTATTGGGCCATGTATGCATGGTAACCTTCTTATTAAAGATTAAAATATGAAATATTTTAAAAATTAAAATATGAAAAAGTCAGTTTATTTTGTTTAGATATAAATAAATTGTAAATTAAGTAAATCTGACTGTAAATTTGACTGTACATAAACGCACACACACATCTTTAATGTTTACTTTTTTTCTTTCAATTATGCTTTGACCAACTTTGATGTCGGTTTGAAAAAATATGTTGAAAATTTCATAACTTGAAAGTGGGAAAATATGATGAAACTACCAAGAAAAACACAGTTGCTGTGTAAGTTTGTTTTACTGGTATGTGTTCTTCCAAGAAAGCTGCCTTGCTGTCCTATTCACTGCATAGTCAGTATCTTATGATGTTTCCTCATAAATCAGATTATTTTAATGCTTACTAAACTATTAGAGCCATTTAAAGGTTTTTATTTCAAGATTAAAGGTCATAATAAAGTGGATTTTACTTTGACACAGTGAACTTTGAGATTAATCTCCTGAGACGCAGGCTTTTACCTGATGAGCATTTTTTTTATTTCGTCTAGCTATTTGGCATTAGTAGGTCCTGACAAGTATAAAAAATAAAATTTGTCTTTGTCCAGGAAGTCGTTTTTGAAAAAAAACAATGTCCTCGTATGGAGACAGTAGGTCTAAAATAAAGAAACAATTGGATAATAAAGAACAAAAGTGTTTGATTGAAACTGTAAACATTAGAATACATAAACAAAAGTGCAAACTATGTAAATTGTATTTCAAGCCCTGCTTGTCTTGTATGAGATTCACATCTGTTATGCTTGTGAAAAACTGAGCACTTTGCTGCCAGGATGCAGGGTTTCAAAAAGATGTACAATCACTAATATTCCTAAAATCAATCCTTCTGTTTTTGGAACCTGTAGACCCAGTGCCTGTTTGGCTGTAATTTTTTTCGGAAACATTATCATTAGTGATTTCATTCAAAACATTGAAGTGGTGTATAAAAACATACTGAAATATTTATGTACTGTTGATCAGCATGCACAAGTTTTTGTTACTCAATAGTAATTACAGCTAGCAAGAATCTCACACATCGTGCAAAAAAACTTTACAAAAAGTGGATAGCCACAAGCCAGCACCAACTTCTTATGAGTGGCCATGATTTTAAAAGCACTTTGGCATTGGTATTTCAGTCATGCATCGATTTACAAGGTTGTGTGACAATATTTGTTTTCGTGTCAAAGCAATAAATCATTAACCATTTTCACCATAAGCTCAAGATGCTTAAAACCATGAAATACACACTAAGCAATAACAAACCAATTTATTCAAAATATCAAATACAATTTAGTCCATTAATATCCCTTAATAATTCCCAATATAGGTTGATGAAATTTTAGATCAGAGCTCAAAATATATTAGCAATTTCTGTAAATAAACTCTTATTTACAATACTTCAAGGGGAGCGGCATGCCAGTGTGTGTGTGTATGTCAGAGAGAGCGAGAGAGAATAACAGTTTGAAGATCTGTGTCACATTGTAGCTACGCATAGACCAGATTTGTAAAAGATTATTGGGATACACACTGGGACATGAGGAGGAAACTTCCAAAATGTTTCATACTTACCTTAAATTGGGATTACTAAAGGGTGCTTGTGAAGGCTTCTGATCCATCAATAATGAAATTGTGACAGAGTAAACAAATGTTTGCAAATTAAGCAGTTCAGCTCAGAAAGAAGAAAACTAGCTCAAGAAAACTGTAAGATTGGTTAAGAGAATGTGCAGTTTTAATCGGCTTTATATATCTAGAGGGAAGTCAGCTGCTTTTAATAATGTCGTTTGCACAAGTACGTTATTTACATAACAATAAATTCTATAAAACTATAAAATCAGTTAAAACATTTACATTTTGCGAGTTAAATTTAGGCATTAAATCAGCCATGAAATTAAATTTAATCAATTTTACCAAACAATGACAACACAAAAAGTAGTTTGAACATGTTTTGATGAGGTCTAATAATTCTTTGTAATAATCAAATACCATTTGCTTTAATCACAATCTCTTTAACGCAACACATTATTAACTTTAGGGAAAAAAAAACTTTTGTGACATTTAAACAAAATTACAAAGGTGAAGGGAATAAATTGGAGGCACAAAAACACAGTATTGCACTTCATGTATGGATCCTGAGTCTTCCCCCTGCTTGTCATTTATGTTTTAAGTGCAATGCATCCGAGTGCAGACGGTCACCCTAAGTGGACACTTTGGCACCAGAATCTGCTTTAGCATGCTATTATGCACTATGATGTAAAAAAAACGCACAACCAGAAAAACTCATACAATAAAATATCCGTAGATACACACAATCAACCACAGTCACAACAGACAAAAATATATATATTCACCATTCAGTCCCGAGCTGAGACTGCCGTTTTAGACTTGGTCATTTGTTACCAGTTTTGTCCTTCAGTATTTGCATCTTTAATGATCTAACAAAACTCAATATCATGGTTGCAAGTACAATCCATTTGTGGATACAATGGATTCTCTACACTCGAACCATCTGCCTTTAATGGCACCTCCACCCTTCTGGGGCAGCGGAGTCTGTCATATGTGATATGCAATTCACTGCTTTGTCTTAAGCCATTAGATAGAATTTCCTAGTTCAAATGTAAATCCAGTAGAGCCCCAACAATTAGGTGATGCTTTCCCTCATTAGGTCAGAAGGGGACTATAGTCACGCTCAAAAAACAATCGTGGATTTCAAGACATTTTGAGTGTGGAACACTTGATGTAAAAAGAACTGCTATACCTAATCACCTGAGACATTTACTCTGGAGATATTTTAAAGGATTTAAAAGCTGATTTGGTTCAAATTTAAAATACACATATTTCATCAGACACAAAACAAACATTTGGACAAACATTTCAAATAAAACACTGAAAAAATAAAATGAGTTTTGCTAGTGTGCACTCATTCTCTTGGTATTAACAGCTATTCCATAAACAACAATGCATTACAACTCAAATTCAAAACGTATAATTTAGGGAGAAAATGTAGCACCAAAAATATGGTAAAAATGCTAAAAGAACAATAAAAAGGTTTCAACAGTGAACATGGCATAGAGTGCAGGTAAATTAAGTCTTTGAGTAGAATGAGTAAGAGAATTTTAGTCCACTGATATACAGCTTGGCTGTTGAGCTCGAATTCTTCTCTTTGGTTAGGCTCTTCCTAAACTCTTCTAGACATTGCAACCGAGTGTGAGGCTGTTCCTCGTGAATGCACTCCAAACCCACAGCAAAACAAATTACAAAAAAATACATTTCAAAACATTCATTTGGCTTTGAATCCTTAAGTCTTTCTGTCCAGTGCATTGCAGTGGAGATCCAGTGGTCTTTCATTCTAACTTCCATTCTTCCTTTTTTTAGGCCTCTGATGCAGCCTGAGGTTTAAGCTGGGCCTTTTCCATGGCAGTGCCATATGGGGTTCTCTTAAAAAAGCCAAGCTAGAAGACAAACAGAATGGGGAAAGTTAAAGCTAATTAGACTGTCACTGGCGTCAGTCTCTTTATGGGCATCCAGATTGCAAAGCACAGCTGAGATGATTGTTATTGTAAGATAGCAATGCTGTATGCTGAGTAGACAATATGGATGTGGATAAAAACAATGTTAACGGAACCAAATTCCTAATATAGTAACGTCCGGTCTAAATTAACCTTCGAATGATGGATAAATCTGTATGTAGAATCAATGGTTTTCAGACGTCTGTGTCTCAGCCTGCCAGGGCCTAAAAAATCCTAGGCAGACTCTTTTCTTTATTTCAATAAATACACTCGGTTATTATTATTATTATAATAATTTGTGTCTTGTGCTAATTTTTGCACAACACTAGCCTGTCATTTTCTTTGCCAGAGGTTGTTTTGTTAACAGTCCAGACAACACTTAATTGTAAAGTTTCTGCTTGTCTAACTTTAGTGAAGATATCATGTTATATATACACACTACACTTTCACTGTCCAGTCTGACATGCCTGAAAGAATCTGCCTTTAACTGCCCATTACTTAGATAATATCTAAGAAGAAAGGTAATTGTGTCTAATGGGGCTTATACGAAGCTTTTAATAAAGGACCTGAAAATGTTCAAGAATTTATTAATTATTTTATACCACAGTTTTACTATAGCTTATTCTGTAAAGATTGCTGGGTAGTAAGAGCAATTATGAATTATTAAAAGCAAAAATTCAAGGGGTAAAATAACAGAATCTATAATATTATAAACCAATGAATAAATACAAATCTGTACAAATTGTTGGTTTGCTTATTTAAAAAAAGCATTTAAAATTAACTTTGCCTAGCCAAATACGATCAAACATCTGAAACACTTAAGCATCCGAGTATGTTTAAAAACATTAAAACAGACTTACTTTGTATAGAACATAAATGAGCAGGGCCAGCAGCAGGAGTCCTATTAGTATTGCCAGAATAATAATCCACAGTGGCACATCATACGGACTGTCTGGTTTATTCCAAACCACAGGAGTAACCATCTAAATAAATACAAATATATACATTTTACTATTCTTTGATAGACAAATAAGTTGATTGATTTGATCAATCGACAGACAGATTTTACCTTTTTGTATCCATTTGGAGTCTCCCTAGGCAAAATGGCGTATGGCATCTTTTCAACCTTGTAACTAACTGAACACTCCAGAATAAAATTCTTATAAGGCATCTGAAGGGCAAACAAAAAGATCAACATTAATTCCAATCACGCGCACGCGCACGCACGCACGCACACATACAGGTAGACCTCAACTATGAGAGAGGAAATGAGAAAATAAAAATAAAAAAATCCCTGATTGGCTGATTTTAAAGAATTTATTTGCAAATAATGTTAGAAAATAAGTATTTGGTCTTTATCAAGAGTTCATCTCAATACTCTCTGTCACTTCCAACTAAAGATATATAACAAAAATGTTCTTTTAGTCTTCACCACCATTGCTAGTATGTTGGCCCATTGACCTTAATGAAGAAATATCACAGGTAATAATTACAATCACCATTTTATTAAAGTGTCAAATAATAATGATTGGAAAATATTTTCTTAATGTAACTTACCGCCATAAACGACTCTCCCCAAATTCGTGAACGGACCTCTAGTATGGCACTAGTCCCTTTTTCTAGAAGTCCCACATTGCACTGCATGGTCCAGCACTCAACATTAGAGCAGGACTAAAGCACAACCACAAACAAATTAAAAGGATGGATTAAAGTTAAAATAAAATTTCACATTGAAATCTCACAAGCACATCTGCTTATTACACAAATGTAATGTAATGTACACATAATATAAAACGGCATTCAACTGAAGATGTAACTATAAATAAGATAAAACATATTCGTTTAAAGCAAAAACATTTCCAAAAAAGACTTAGTAAGATCATTGGGATCCTGGCAATGACGTTTTATCATTGGTAAACCAAAGCATACAGGTCTAAAGCCTGCTGAGCATAAATCAACGCGGATCTGTGATCACAAGAAATGCTAACTTTACTTGTTTAACAACAATTTGGACTGTCCATACTGAATATTATACTAAAATGAATTAAAACTAAATAAATTGATCGTCCAAACTGAACTTTGATAATTGAGTAAAAGAGGTTTCAGTGGCAGCAGTGAAATCATTCAGACCAATATAGAGTTTATAAAAGAACAATAGTGGACTACTTCCAGTGTGGCCATGAGGACAAACCCATGAAATCACATATGGTTTAGTGATAAGTTCTAGGAGCACAAGTGAGCCACTTCTGTACCAAATCATTTGAAGACAGTCACCTCACGTCACTTATTAGACAGAATCATATTAACACCCCATACAACAGTCATAATCGTAATGTGTCTCGTAAACATCTGATTTTATTGCTGCACTTCAAAAGAAATTGATTTTTTTTATTTTATACTACTGCAGTCACAATTAAAGTGGTTTATTGTAAATTTACTAATAATATTTTTAGAATTTAGAATTCACCACTGTGCTTTTTACATACATATGAACCAGACCTTAACATTTACACACACTAGGAGCTAATGAGCCTACATGTATAGTGGTGGTCAGCCCTAGCCATGGTGCCTAGGAAGCAGTTAGAGTTTAGGTGCCTCGGCTCTGGAAATCAAACCGGCAACCTTCTGATTATTAATCGGTCGACATCTTGAACGATACTGTGGCACAACAATGGACTTCAGAATCTTGTCATTCATCCATGACCATAACCTCACATTCAAGGATGATAAGGCCCTCATGCTGCAAGGATCTATATCCAGTTCCTGGAAGCTAACATCCCAGTGCTTACGTGGCCAGCATACTCACTGGACATGTCACCCATTGAGCACCATTGGGATGCTCTGGATTGGCAAATACAAAAACAATGGGTTCCAATTCCTGCCAATTTCCAGCAACTTCGAACAGCAATTCAAGACTAAACAAGCATTCCACAATCAACAATCTGATCACCTCAATGCAAAAGAAATGAGTTGCACTCGGAGACAAATTGTGGTCATTGTGTAGAATTTTTCATGAATACTATTTTCATGTAAATAAAAACACAACTCTTGAATTTCAAGAAAGTAATGATTACTTAGTAACATTTTGAAGAATCCTCTTATCACAATAACTGCACTTATTTTCACCTGCATTTAACTACCGCATTGATATTAGCTTGGCCAATACCGGCTATAAAAGCCAACAATAATGTACATAATGTCAGGAAATTAAATACAGACATGGGTGCTTTCTTGGATCAAAAGGGCCTCAGATATACATAAAGGTTAACTTCTAAGATTAGAACAGTAAAGGGAAATAATAGTGATAGCATCATCCATCCACATCATACTATCCACCAAACCACAATATCACTAATACAGTTTTTGAAAAATGTATTATTCAGACAAAATGTCATTGTTTTCTGTTAGCATATAGTAACACATAATACTAGTTATCATTTATACTTGTTTTTCATTTCTTATTCTGCCTGTGTAAATTATGCATCAATGTTTTCTTTAGTGTTAAATGGTCACATTATTATGTTTATTTCTTTAGTAACATGGCCGATGGTATCTACAACACCCACGAGTGTGCAACAGAGCATCCATTCCTTAATTTTCTATTAGCTTACCAGCTCGGTCAACTCCGCTAGATCTCTCTTGTTTGTTTCCCGCTTCTCAATATGATGCTTTTGCTTTAGTAAAGGAGGCTTCTCTGTAGATAGCTGCTTCAGCTGGTGGTAGACAGGGAAAGAATGGAATGGAAAATAATGAATTGAGTGAATTTTCAAATGCTAAACCTATTACTAAATCTGCACCACCCACTGACTCAACATGGGCAGTAACTCATGTGTCATTGTATGTGGGAGCATCACCAAATACACTCGAACCTCTGTGATTTACCACTGGCCAAATACTGAAGACTGCCCAATGAAGTTAAAACACACAGATACAGTAAAATAAACAAAGACCCAGTGTGAATAAAGTACTATAACATAGGAACAATTCATTATACTTAGAAATGATTCGCTCAACTACATTGTGTTTTAAACTTAGAACATATCTGGTCACACAAAAATGCAGAACAAAACCAGTAACTGGGATTAGTCTTAGGAATTAGGTATTAGCGATGTGTTTCCATATGGAAATAGGATCTAAATGACAAAGGAATTATTTGTACAAAATCATAGCAGTGGCCAAGACCACATGAAAGTGCCCCAAAACTCAAATAAGGCAAAAAAAAACCATTGTTCAGTAGCAAAATTACTTGAAACCACATTACTCATAATACATTGCACTAACCTGCCTAGTCAACGTATAGTTGTACTTATGTTACTCAGTTTAACAACAATAATGCTTAATATGTATTTATTATATGTACATTTATCTTTTTAAAAAAAAAAAAACTTGGCAAGTTTACACTTGGTTTGGCTGAATATTCCTGCCACTATGTGTGATATTGTGAATTGCTACTGTTCTTTGGAACACTTTGGGCACGTTGTTATACATTTAGTGGATTCCGAGGATCCCTTGAATTATAAATAACAACTGAGTGCATACTAACAAAGTTTATTTGCTAGCTCATCTTCATTGGAAATTGTCGGTGTTTAAATGTTTTGATTTTCTACAAATACAACGTCCTACAAAAGCAGAATACTAGATTCATCATGATTCACAAACTCGATTTATAGATTTTGTTTGTTGTGTTACACGTACAGTCTGAGGATAGGTTACGACTCAATCATATGCTCAGTTACAATATCCTTTATTGTCTTCACTTGCTAAAGCATTTCTTTGTATCCCTGCTACTTCTGTCTCAAATGAACGATGAAGTTCTAGTTAATGCCCAAAAATCTTAACTGCTTCCAGAAAATGCAAATATGTGCAAATCTTTTTAAAAATAAACATGACTATATCCCAAGCAGCTGTTTCAGTCTCTTGTTTGATGAATAATTGGGACAGTATCTATCTGCACTTAATTTGACTGCTTGTGGTTTGTGCTTATTTTTTTGCACTATTTAAGGATTAAGAAAAGTTTTTTTTAAAAACTGGAGAGAAATCAGTCGAGTCTGTTAAGTTTGTTTGTTTTTTTTGACTCAAACGTCTGAAGTTTTTTTTTTTATATTTAGGTCTCGTCTTCATGACCCAAATATTGTGTCACACAAGTAACGATCCATTGGTCTGTATCGATGCATTGATCCAAACATTAAACAACCAAACTACTGTACCTTACCTTCAGGTTTAAAGGGTTCACAATTTTCCGTGTGGTGCAGTTTACAGGGCCTTCAGTGGTGATCTCGAGAGGGTACATAAACTTGTGGTCTTGCAGCCTCATAGGACACTTTAACTGGAGGACTGTGTGACTGATCCGGCTTGGGCCATTATTCACTAACTAGAGACAGAAGAAAAAAGAGAACATAACCTTGCAATCCACGGTAAAGAACACAAATGATTTCTAGAAAGTTTTTCATTTGTAATAGCTTATTACCAGAAGAAACTATAGTTTTGAAGTACTGTGATGATATGATTACCCACCACCACTGAAATCTGGATTCGAGCATCAGCTTTATTGACATGCTTATAGACAAGCATGGCAAGCATCTTACTTTTGAAAGACTTGCCAGAACCCTAACCAAAATATAGCTGCTAATGAAAATGAAATAAATATTATATTTGATGGTAAACTAAGTTGTAGACATGGTTACCTCATAGATGTGTTTGACAGAAGGTCCGACATCCTGCTCCACAGCCACATTGTCAGTCACTCTCCAGTTTGGAGGTGGGAAAAACACTTTATCTGGTCGGGAAACACTTTAAAACAATACTGGTTAGAAGAATGTCTGACTTAAAATGTTAACAATTACTTATATTTTAGGGGGTTTAAGCAACAAAACCACAAAGCAATTACATTACATTAGCCTATTACTTAAGAAATCCAGATTCCCATGTATGCAAAAACCTCCATTAAATCAAAATGTGTTAGGAGCGTGATTCATCATGCTGGCCTAACTTTTATACATTTAAAGATGGTCTGTTAGCACACTGGCAGACACTGGGAGAACATGTAAACCGCATAAATCTAGGTTGCTCAAACAAAGGCTCATGTTTGAAAAAAAAGAAATACTTACCCCTGCAAAATCACATCAGCTTGGACCACCACTTCCAGCTTATAGAAGACAACATCACTTTGGGAATTATTCTCATTTTTACTAAAGACAGAGGGAAAATTAAAAATAAAAATCTAAAACAGCCTCTTAGATGCCGTTAATTAAATGAATTTCTTATAAATAGTTTTGCATGTGTTACATGTACAAAGGCAGATAGGATTGTTAGTCTGTGTGTGCGTACCTGCGAATCTGCAGCTCAAACTGCACCACCTTGTTTGAATCTTTTAGTCGCGGCACTGTAAAACGCAGACCTGCCCACATCTAGAATAAAAATAATTTTTAAAGGTTGTATTGCTTACTAAACTAAAGTCCCAAACTACAATATATTCAACATCAGACACGGGCACTAAAATGCTGGTGCAGCCTGGTGAGTGGAATTCCTGCTCACTACATCGTATTCAGAGAAGGTCAAAATGTAAGATTTAAGGTAGAAAACAATAATAAACCGATCTATAAAACCTGGTCTTTATTATTTTGGTTTCATGCCAGATAGGCCAGATGTAGGCCAGAACTAAAGTGTTTGCCAACTTCTGCTCCGATACAGTTTTTCTGCTCTGCTCTTATGCTTTTTCCTTTTTGACCCACCTCAGAACACTGTCCCTAGTTCTCCTTTTCTTTCATTTTTCTTTCCCTTTTCATTTTAATAACTGCTGAATATAAGCACATAAATTCAGTTCTATTACTATTTTGACAAAAACTAAATTATTTATGTATATACATCTGAAAAATCGCAGCATTAATAAGAAGCTACAATTCTCTACATCCCAACACACTAAAGGGACTTTAAACCACAAAGGCAGATCCAAAACGGTCACTTCCTTTTTTCTGCTACAGGGAAAGTTTAGTCACACAGATTTTCCGGCTGCCAGCTACAACATGCTCCTCTGCAGAAAGTCATGATGCTAAAAGTAGAAAGTAATCTGACGGCTCTGTATTTTTCAAATGGAAAAGAATATGTTTAAGTAGTTTTTGGTAATCAGACAAATATAAAGTCCTCTAGCAGGATGTTGCATCATAAACTTACACTGGTGCCAGACTTCATGGGATTTCCCAGGTCACAGCTCAGATAGCGCGTCTGGTTCTCTGTTTCATAGCTGCATGTCAACTGAGACAGACTCTGGAGTAGGACAAAATAAAGCCAGGAAGTCAACATGACTAATTGCCCCATCAACCTCTTTAGTTGAACTCTGTTTGTGAAGAGAGTTGGTTTTCCACTGATTGAGGACACAAAACATTTCAATACAATATCACAACCATACACAGTGGATCAGTGGATTGGAGAAGACATCAAATCAAATCCTATATTGATATAAACTATGTGCACTACTGCAAGTATTCATTCTCCAAAAGGTGAAAATTAAATCTGTTCAGCTCATCTTGATTAACACCATGGTTAAGTTTAAGGTGTTATTCTTACATTGTAAATGTGCTCATTTATAGCATTTTTTTTAGAAATTAATTTTTAATATTTAATATTTGTTAAAGACTCACAAGACATAGTATGTTTCGTGAGCAATGCCAAATCAAGTGTACTTATAAATTCCTTTGTAACAAGGTTCAAAAAATGATCACAATTTAAGCCACAGTTATATTGCCTAAGTAATCTTGGTGCTAATTATATTTTCTAATTGTTGTGTTTTGATCCCATTTCCTTCCAATTTTAGCATAGTATACATTTGTCTTCCAAGGACAAGCACTTTTGTGTATGGTCAAGTTCATAAAGCACAAAGTAATATTGAGTAAAATCATTTTCCTCTAAAGTAGAAGACGGTCGAATAAAGTCAGTAAAGTTAGGAAAACAAATCCCGACATTTCAAATAAATCCTGACATTGTTTAAAATGTACTTTTAATTTTGTTTTCTGTCATTATTGAGGGGAAGAAATTCTCAAGGAAACAGTCGGTCTAGAAGTTGCTTTTAAATGAACTTGAATAAAAAATATTTTTGAACAAAGACATGTTTAATAGCTGATGTTTAATAGATGGTACACCGTTGTAAAATAATACACACACTTGAGTACTGATCTGTAAAACTTACCTCATTATTGCGAGCGATACCACTGTAGTCCACCTCAGATGGAAGTACCACATAGAGCTCTGCTTCATATGCACCACCACCATCATTTCTTGCATTGAACGTCAGTGTGAGTGCGTTATCATCTCCCACATATACTTCTTTCCGGTCTCTACAAAAAAGTGTACCACTAGCTACTTTATTACAGCAAGCATAAATAGTAATCTGGTTAATAGAAACAGAAAATAGAAAAATACATCACAATGAATATTACGCTTACAAATATTTCTACTACAACCCTTAATAATAATACTAATAATAAAACCATGGCAAAAGAAACTGAATAAATCAAAGTAGTCCATGCTTGAAAATACCGCCTTCTAGGTTTTCCAAAACCTTCCTCTATGAAGTAACTACTCTTTTTCCTTTACATTTTTTCCAAGGCACTGAAAACAATGAGAAATTCCATAGGAGGGCCAGACAGATGCTTCCAATTACTATTTGGCCTTGTAAAACTACACTGAAGTAACCTTAAATAACTTGGGTGCAGAATTCAAGTGGAGACTTAACAAATGATCAAGTCCATGTCCTTCAACTGGGCTGATAATTTACCGTTACGTGAAACAATTAATATTTTCAATTCAAAGCAACGCCTGTAATGTCCTAATGAAAAAATGTAAAAGGAAGAAACCCCACTAGTTTAGACAAATGCATGAAAACAATTCCATCAAAAATGAAACAAAAGTTTGATGAATTCAAAGCTACATCTACTCATTAGACAAGACAGTAAATTGGCTTCTTTGTATTATTATAATTATTATTATTAAGTTAAGAATATTTGAACTCCCTACAGTCACTGTTTAGTTTGGAAGAATTTGATCTGATCGGCTCAAGTGACCGATATTCCATTAGCAAGAAGATACACTCATATATGTAAAAGCAGGGAGGGTCTTTTGTTTATTACTCATATAAGTTTTCTGCTGAATAATGTAATAGATTAGCAAAACTGAAACAACTAAATGATGTACGTGCAAAAGAAGGGGAGGCAGAATAGGCAGTTTGGGCAAAGGCAACTCCCTGAATTTTCCAAACTCTGACTTCTATCCCATTTCCCCCCCACACAAACACCACCAGCCAATTTCAGTCTATGCAACACAGCTTGCCTTCCTGTTTTTACTCAGAACAATGTGTGTATGTATTTTTCCTTCCCTAGTCTCATGAGAAAATCTTTGAACATTAATAAACACCTCATTTACTCAAATTAATCAGTGAACAAGATTTCAAATTCAATCTTATACTGATCTATTTAACTTTACATGCTATAAATAAGAATTGCAAGGACATGCATCGTTTTATTCTTTCTCCAGCGTGTGCAAAATCACTTACCCATACACAGAAAGTTTTAGGTCAGGAACACATATGTTGTCCTCCCCACAGTCCAGTAAAATCTGGGCCTTAAAACAAGTGTAAAAAGAATTTGTAATGGGTTGGAAAAGGAAATTGTCTGCATGCACAGACAAAAAACTGTTAACCTACCTTACTTTGCATTAATCTTAAAAACAAGCCGTGTAATCTATTTACACATAACTCGCAAACACCAAAACTTAAGTATAATGCAACATGTAAGAATAACTGTATTAATAACCAATGCACTTAAAATCAAAAAGCTTTTGGCCATTTAAACATTTAACAAACAGCTGCTAGAGAGCTGAGCTGCAGATCTCATCTGCACCAGCACCAGTGTGAAAGTGTTGGGATACGTACATTCTTATTAACACTGGGTGCAGATGTTTAACACATGTTTCACTGTTTTTCAGGCACAGTTACCACGTGTAATGCATGTAATCCATTAACAACAGAACATAAATAAAAAGAAAAACAACTGCACCATTATTCCTTGATACCATGTTCAGTTTTTTGCCTTTGTTAAAATTCTACTTCTAAATCTAGTAACATCCAAATTTAGGTTCACCTTTTACTACTTCTTTTTACATTTTATTACTGATGCAGCCGTTAACTCACCTGACTCAACCACTAAATTCCCCCATTATTTCATACATTAATGTAATAAGAATAGATTCATATTGCATGACAAAGCACACACACACATTCCCATTGTTCTTAATCTCTGTGCAGGAATAAATCAACCCGTTGAAATCGTAATTGGAACATTCATGATGAATCCCCCTCTTGCTTTTCCACCTGCAGACAAGCCAAGCATTGTGCATATATACCGGTTATTAGCTATTCAAAATGTAGCTCAGGTGTGATACCATGTTTTATCATCATTCCACCTGGGCACGCTCAGTTCCAACTTTATATGACTGATAACTACAAAACATTTGATAATTTGACAATATTTATGCAATACTCAGACATGGCCAAGATAAGAAAGGCTGAAAATGACCACCTTTGAACAATAAACAAAATAAAACGAAATGAAATGAGAGTGACTCTTGAAGGGCCAGATTAATGAGCCAGAGGCTGGTTCAGTAAAGGGCAGAGAAGCTCAGAGGCCAGCAAGGTTGAGGATTTAGTGAAGCTAAATTCCCAGACCTACTGCCAGTTTCTGGAGTTTGTACAGGAATAAGGTATCGTTCAAGACAAACATTATTTTCATTCAATTATTAGTAATCCTAAGAAAGAGTTAGGATTGGTTATTGCTTCTGTATGATGCTCTGACTGTCGTGTACATTTGGATGACAAAACAGATACGAAATAAAAAAGGAAGATTAGTAAAAATTTTAGTACTCTCCATGTAATCAGACTTCATTACTCTCTAATTTAGGCCATATAGGGAAGGGCTTTACTACAACTTAGTAAAACCTACACAAACAACAAATTTAAACCTGTAAAAAACAGAGTACAGGTTAAGTTCCCTTTATTTTATTCATCTATAGCACATCCTCAATAAGTAAAAAGCAGAATATAAATTTTCACTCAGCATGGGAAAGGGGACTTTCAGAACCAAGATACTCAAATCTAAGAAGTAAAATTGTTTTGTTATTTCTAGTGTGGTTCATATTCAATGAAGTATGTGCAGGAAATTGTAGGTTTAAAGGCAAAGAAACTGGAAACATGTCCATGTGGTATATAAAGTGAAGCACCTGGGTTTACAATCAACTATATAAAAACTAGAGCAGCACAAATAAGAATGTTGGGAGTACAACAAAATTAAAAAGATGCCTCACAGAATGTAAAAGCCCGAACACCCACAAAAAATGTACATAATACACAAATAAGAACTACTTTAAGTAAATGCCCCTCTAAAGCACCTCTAACTATTCTAGTTTACACCAGTGCTGTAAGCTACTCCTGCTGGGACAATGAAAATCCTTGGAACATTTCCTAGATGTATGTTTTGAATAAGTGGAAAAGGTGACTGGGGGAGTGAGAATGAGCTGTTTTTTTCCAGCAAGTTCTAAAATCATACTGTTAATCCTCTAATCAAAAAGTTTGTGCCACTAAAACAGCTTTGTGGCATTTGGACATTCCAAAATGTACACTCACAAAATTCTTTCACATGAGGCTGACCCGCGGTGTGCCCATGCTATATGCTAATAACTTGAGTATAAAGTGATGCAATTTTACTTTCTAAAAAAGTCTTGATTACAACAATGACAATGCAACCTTACAATAAGATTTAAGAGCACTGCTCAGCAGTCCAACAGTGAAAAAACACTTAGTGTGCCAAAATGACAAATATAAATAAAAAAACTTTATAAAAGCCAACGGCATTTCAGCGACAATCGCTGTAAACGATAAACTTTGTGTTGTTTTGCATTCATTAAGGAAGCTAGTTTGTAGAATGATGGTACGGGTGGGTAATAACAGTACAGAAATACTGAGGATTGTCATACATGCTTGAACCTAGTCATTAAGAGGACATAGCCGTGGTACATGAAAATGGTACAATATTAAATAAGAAACTTTATTGTTCTCTGTTGTGACCTCTAATAGGAGGATTTGCAGACCTTAATATACTTGTATTATTCAGCTCCATGTTTGTCTATTGACCATAAATAAGTAACTACATATAAAAACCCTGTCTTTCAAAGTAATCAATTTAAGTTCCATTTGCTTTATATGCACTAATGACATATTTAACTACATAAACAAGCAGCAGTAATAACATTTACCCCACATACACACCTACCATTTTCTATTGGTGTACATTACTCCACTTTCCATACAATATTCTAATACTAGATTTAATATGCAACAATCTAAACGTTATGTTGATGACCTAAGTTGTACTTAAAAAGAGATTCTACTGGCTTATACATATACAGTAAATTGTATATTATATACATACAAAAGTGCATGCAAACCTTTTGCTCAATAAGCCCAGTGGTCTGGTAGTTGAGGACCGGACGAAGACCATGTTTATCAGCAGGAGCCTGTGTATCCAGACTAAAATTGAGAGCAATGAAAATAGAAGACAGCTTATCCCGAAACTCCTTTTCGTCCTGTGGCCAGCCAGAAAAAAAACCACAAACAATAAAATAGTCTGATCAAACAAGTTAGATTTGGTTAATTGTTATAGATTGCAGTCAATGTTACTCACCCTCAGATAGATTTTGGTTTCATGGCAGACCTTAGCATCGTTAGGCACTTCAAGTTTTCTTTGTAAAGTGGCTTGCTGTGTGTCCAAAAACAAAGCTCTGCAAACAGCTCCTTTCTGTTTCAGCTTCAACCGGTCCAGCTGAACTTCTACGTTAAATACTGACAAACATATGAAAATCTCAATAGGTCCTTCAGAATATGCTCACACATGATGATACAAAACCCAATATGTCATGCTATCGCACGAAGCATAGCTGCTATTACCAATGAATGTACACTTGTTGCTTGTTGCCTATTATATGCACAGCTTGACAACGACATCTTGTGCTGTTCCCAAGTGAATTTATTGTATGCTGAGGCATGGCATCTCACTCTTCTTGAAGGATGTCCCTCAGGTCATTGAGGTTATAGAGTACAGAGTTACAAACCTCTACATAGTGACTCAGCTAATCCTAAGAGATTTCAATGGGATTCAGGTCTGGAGAACGTGCAGACCCTTGTAGGTCATCTAACATGCAGACCACTTTGATGCAAATAGATTTAACTGTGATGTAAATGTTTCAATTGGACTCACAAAACAGCAAAGAATTTAAGATTCACAGTATAATTTCATCCGGAAGCCAAACATCCCTAAATTTTTGTAATTGGTGCATGTTGGAAATAAAAGTTTCCTCTACAAAACATATCTAGTGAGAAACTGTGCTACTGACTCACCTAGATTTTTTGGAAGGTGTTTGCCACTGGCTGAAATGCAGAAGCTCAAGTTAACACTGCAGGAGGTAAAACAGACATAATGTAAGAATCTGATGCACTTTACTGATACTTTCTTGCTTTACTGATCAGTTTCCATATCAAATGAACCCCCACCCCAATAAATAAATAAATAAATGAATGAACAAACACTGCACTTTTTAAATGAACCAAAATGTCCCAAAATACCAGCAAACACAACTGGGGAAAATACATAAGAATTTATAATAAATACATATAATTAAGACTACTCGTAAATAAATAAATACAGGATTGAAAAGAGACAAACAAAAACAAGAGCTCACAAGAGTCCACACAGCTTTTGACCCATGTATGAAATAGGTAGGGAGTACATTCCCATGTGCACTGCATGTACTTTGTATCACATGTATGCATACTCACTCGCTCACTCACTCTCTAAGATGTGATGCATATACAGCACTGATGTTTTCCAGCTGTGCTCCACTACGAAACAATCTCCCATTCAAAGCCTCCGTCAGCCCTACTCACTCTTTCCCCCTATTCTTTCCCATTCTCCACCCCCACCCACAGCCCCACCATCACCAGGCAACAAGCTGTAATCAAGATGAGTGTGTATACACAGCCCCTCCTGTGTGAATCAGACCAGAAATGGGGAAAATCATGGCAAAAAAATGAGCCGAGGCAGTTCCCTTTTCAGTAACAGATGCAGGATGCAGATGTTTAAACATCCACACTAAAAGAAAAAATGCATTTTATGCTTTTCTTCACCTTCCGGCTTAAGAACTGGCAATCGGTTAAACTCACACAGAACGGCAATGCTAATTGTTCAAATACCAACCCATAATACCTACAGTTACAAAGGTGAATTATTCCTCTGAATAGCCCTAATGGAATTGGTGGACTACAAACAATTTTGTTGTTGTTGTTGTTATCCTTTACTGTAGGACCGTAATGTACTGGTGGGTACCGTGATGGAGTAGTGCTTGTTTTCAATGCACACCACCACTGATACGCTGTACTTCAAATCTTGGCATTACTGGTTAGCTGAGTGTCAGCCTGGGTAAAACATACCAAATTGGTGATGTGAAGACCCCCCCCCCCTCCGCCCCGCCCAGTATATTTGGTTATGCGTGGTATTGTTAAAAATGTATATAACAATACCAAGAAACATGTGTTGTTTGATTTCCACTACTGAGGGTGCAGGTCTTCTCCTCTGGATTGATCATGGTTGGATACACATTAAGGGTGGCACTTGTGTTGACAATGGGGCAAGATCTATAAAATAGAATGGACTTTTAGTACTATACATTTTATTACAACTATTACTGATTACAGGATTTCTTAATAGTTAATTAGTCTCAATTCCACAATAAGCGTACTTACCTATAAAGAATAGCTTTGTCAACTCCAAAGGCCCCGACAATTAGATCTAGTTTACAAAAATAGAAAACAGAAAATACTATAGCATGTAGTACAATATGTCAATCACACTTATACAAAGAAGCCGTTTCTCAACCAGTATTACAAAATAAAATGACAACATGTTGGCAGAATTGGATCACATTATTATGTATATATAGGCCGCCTTGTGTGTGTGTCAGCAGTGGAACAAGAAAATCATCTGCTTCAGAAACAAGTTTAATATATAAACCCTTTATTATTAATATTGGATACTAATATTGGAAACCCTTTATTGTTCTTCGATAGTATTGTTCTACCAGGGTAACGCATAGTGTGTTCACCTTTCCTGTTCTCAGAGGTACAGGTACAACATTTTATTCAACTATAAACATGATGAATATATTTTACATTGTTTGCAATGTTGTCTATTTCAAACCCTAAACATGGCTTTACAAGAGTACAAATTTTATTATTGTAACATTAAAAGTAAGTTGCTGACAAATTGTGTACAAATAGAAAATTTGCTTCTGAAATGTAAAATGCCACTGGCTCAACCTTTTAAAAAAAAACATCATGGTGCAGATAAGCAGAAATGTAAAATGCACATAGAACCACAATAGGTCATATGTTCATGGATAAAAAAAAACGTGTGTGTGTATGTGTGTGTGTAGTTTATTAAAATATTAACATAACTTTTCGAGGTTTGTTAACTTTGCACACAAATGGGTCCCTAAATGACTATCTACTAAATAAAGCTCAGGTCTCTACACCATTACACCAGAGTCTTCCAGCAGATCAATAATCTGGTTACTCCTGGATTTGAGCAGTAATTGGATTAAATATTAATTCATGTGTACAGTGTGAATTATTAGACTGTGTTTCTCTGATAAAGACACGTGTGTGTGTGTGTGTGTGTGTGTGTGTGTGTGTGTGTGTGTGTATATATACAGTGGAACCCCGGTTAACAACCACAATCCGTTCTGAAAGGTCGGTCGTTATCCGAAATGTTCACTATCCGAAACAAATGTCCCCATAAAGGAAATAGAATTAATTGGTTCCCAGCCCCAGTTGACTCGCTAATATATGAAAATTACATGATATACAGAAATGTTTTTATAATAAGAACAGTAATAATACAGAACACATGAAGTTAAATAAACACAAAAAGCATTTAAACACAAGAAAACATTTAGTAAACCTAATAAAATGTACCATTTTGACTGCGGTCAGACGCGTGAATAGATGGGTTGGGGGGGAACGTCCATGAGAACGTCTGTCATTGTATAATCGGGAGTAACTTCCCTTCTCTGTCGCTTACAGATTGAAAAAAACGTGTCCAGTGTGTGTGTGTGTGTGTTGTTGTTGTTGTTGTTGTTGTTCACTTCCACCTGCCGTATTTCAGTCGTGATCACTGACACACACACGACTTGTTCAAACTTACAAATCACG
>JAOUQU010227506.1:0-13799 GCA_028566735.1 Ammoglanis amapaensis
TATCAGTTATATAACTGAATCCTCACACTGCATACTAGTCATCTATATAATTAGATTTAGATATATTAGGATCACAACTATTTACTATTTGTTAACATTATGTGGAAGCAAACACACAAATGTTTGTTTGATTTATGATTTGTTTCTGTTCAATATTCTTATATGTTACGGTTAAATCTCCACCAGTCCACTCGTGTTGGAGTCTGTAAACTCTCTAGGTAGTTTCTTCTTGCCAGAGTCGCCCTCAGCTTTTTATTCTGGAGGTCTTTAACTTTAGGTCTTTAGCTTGGTGACGATGTCTGTGTGTACAGACCAAATGGATCTGACCTGCTAAACATTGATTTGTTTCTCAGGGGAATTTGCTGGGGGTTTGTGGTAATGTTGGAAGTGGAAAGACGTCGCTGATATCGAGCATCCTCGAGCAGGTACGAGACTTTATTACAGCCTGGATCTGTGAGACCTGGAAACAGTGGTGTGTTGTATTTGATTACGTATTTCCTGCGCAGATGCACCTTGTGAGCGGCTCCGTCTCGGCGAACGGAAAACTGGCCTACGTTTCCCAACAGGCCTGGATCTTCCACGGAACTGTACGAGAGAATATTTTAATGGGAGAAACCTTCGATCAACAGAGGTACCCAACACTTCCTCTGACAGGAATGAGATTAAACTCGATTATAATACTGTGTGTGTGTGTGTGTGTGTGTGTGTGTGTGTGTGTGTGTGTACAGGTACGATCATGTTATCCACGCCTGCAGTCTGAAGCCAGATCTCATTCTTCTACCGTACGGTGATCAGACTGAGGTTTGTTCTTAATAATCACAGCTTATTTCTTATATTTCCTTTAAAACATCATTAATAATATGTGACAGTTAATACAGTTTTAATATAATAATTATTATCAATAAGAATTTATTAATACTTATATAATTATATATATATAATCTGTTTCCAGTCGATTTAAAGTAGGTTGCAGATCTTTCTCGTAGTGCATCTGTTGAACCCTGTAAACTATCTACAGGGACGATTTCACATCTCTGATCTACCTGGTGCATGTTTTTGGGCTGTAGGTGTAAACCGGGGTCCCTGGAGTAAACCCACATGGACACGGGGAGAACATGCAAAATGCAACCCCCTGGAGTTGTTTGCAGGTGGAACAAACTTCCACCGTCTCTCAGAACTTCTGATTCTTGTTCTGTTTTTAAAAAGAGACTAAAAACTTCGTCACATTTTTACCAAACACAAAGAAACAAAGTTTGTTTTCTTCAGCTTGTGTATCTTTTGTTGATTGTTTTCTTCAGCTTGTGTATCTTTTGTTGATTGTTTTCTTCAGTTTGTGTATCTTTTGTTGATTGTTTTCTTCAGCTGTAGTTTGATGTTGTTGTCTACAAGCTCTGCTGTAATTCTGCTACATGTTGTGTTTGCACTTCTGTACAGATCGGTGAACGTGGTCTGAATTTATCGGGCGGTCAGAAGCAGCGGGTCAGTCTGGCCCGAGCCATCTATTCTAACCGAGACATCTACCTGCTGGACGACCCCCTGTCTGCCGTGGACGCTCACGTGGGGAAACACATTTTTGAGAAGTGCATCAAAAAAGAGCTGAAGGGCAAAACGGTGATCCTGGTTACACATCAGCTCCAGGTAATTCCAGTTTACCGTTACATCTACACAAATGCTAATACATTATACAGCCAAAAGTATTCACTCACCCATCTAAATGATCACAATCACGTCTACCAATCACTGTCATGGCAACAGGAACTCTGAATCCTTCATCACATCGAGACATTTTGGACAATTTACTGATCGCAACTCTGTAGGAAACAGTTTGGAGCTCCTTCACCTTCCAACACGACTGTCCACCAGTCCACAAAACAACCTCCATAAAGACATGCATGTACTGGTCTGGTGTGGATGAAACTCGAATCGTCCTGCACACAGAGTCTCGAACCCTCGACCCCCCGATAGAAACAAGATCAGAAGGAGACCAAGATCAGTATGTTGTGACATCACAAATGCACTTCTGGTGAGGAGAATTATGAGGTCACGAATCCCCATAAACATGAACACACACCTGAAGCTGGTGGACAGACGTCAGCAGAAGAGTTGAAGCTGTTCTAGAGTGTAAACGGTGGAACCCACGTTATATTAAACATTATAGATGAAGAACGGGACGTGACATAAGCACATATGTGAGTCGATACTTTTGGCAGTATAGTGTATACATTTTTTCCCCCTACTTGAGTTATTTTTTTGTTTTAGTAGCTCAGTCCTTCCAGACCCGTCGATGTCATATATGGTAAACACACGCACGCACACACACTGACCCTCTCTGTTCTGGATGTGTTATTCCGGGTTAGGTCTGCAGGCTGCCAGCAGGAGCAAGTCCGAATTTTATTATACGCTAAACGGCAGCTCTGTCGATTCTCCGGCTCAGTGCAAATCCAAAAGCACGTGGTACATAGACGAAGGTAAAGAACAGTCGAGATGTGAGCGATGGGCGGACGATATGTTCATCTCATCAGCAAGATTACAGTGCACTTGTCTGAAAACATCATGGAACTTTAATATTCACCAACATTCTTATCGTTTATAATGAATATTTCTCCGTCTAGTGGTCGATTTCCTGGTTTTAAATTCACGACCGATAATAGAAAGCTATCGTAGCTTAAATCACCACAACCCCCTGAAACATTGTCGTTTCAGTTTTATACATATTGGTACATATTACATCTAGAAACGAGACAGCGTTCCTCCTCCTTTCCCTCGTCCAGGATCACAGAACAACACAATAAACAGTGCAGTGACACAACACTACAATAAATACACAAAAATAGCCGATTATAAAAACAAAACAGACATTCTAATCTAAACATTTCCAGGCCGAATTACTTCTCCGTTTCCTACACAGAGAGACGTGCTCGGCTCGGCTAACTTGCTGAATAATAATAACACTAATAATGTAACATTAGCTTGTGTAAAATGTGATTCATGTTGAAATCTTGCTGCTGAGATGCATGTGTGGGAGTTTCCAGTCACGATCGATCACCCAGCATCCTGCACGTGTCACCTGCACAAAGTCTTTCGGGGGGTTTATTGGTGGAATTATTTCGAGTAATTGCGGTGGGGAATTTTTTTTCTTCTCGTCATCGCATTTCGTCTCCCGTGTTTCCATCATGAGGTCTGTCGCTTCCTTTTCACCCCCCCCCTCCCCCAACCGTACCTGTTATCTGCTTTATTTCTTCACGTTTCTGTCACTCTGTGTTGGATGCTGATTCGAGTCGTGCACCCATGTGGGAAATGTTTCAGCTTTTATTGATGAATAGATGAATGAAAGGTCGTTTGCAGTAACTGGTGCTTAAAGGTGCAGGTTTCATCGCTTCTCATTAGATTATTATTATTATTAATAATATAATATTAAGTGACCAGTTAAGCCAGACCACATTGTACGACCCGGGCTGTTACACCTTCATCGAGCATTAATAGACTTAATAAAAGTTAAAATCAAAGCATGTAATAAATTATTAAAAGAGGCATATAGGGGGTCATTACAACAGACTGATTGACCCCTGTAAATAAAAGTTAAATAACAGCAAATGAAAGTTTCTTTATATGTTTTTTTCCCACATTGGTGCACGATACATCACTAATGAAACATGACATTACACAAAATCGATGGATTCTTCTCTCGTCTCTCGTGCCAGTGGGCGAAGATCCGGCCAAGTCTCTGACAGAAACTCCTCCAGACTTTAACCAAGCCTCAACGCCTCCTAGGGCGCCCCTCACCACGCCCTCGCTCTCCAGCGACAATAAGTTCCACTCGTTACCCTTCAGTCTGTCTCGAAAGAGCGGTCCCAATGAGAGCATGAACCACGGGCCACTTTCACTCTCCGTCCAGTCGGTCATGGGAGAGCAGCCGGAGTCTCCGGGCCCTCCCACCGCTCCGTCTCCGAGGCCGGCCTCACCTCCCAAAGGTCAGCCGGGTTTGGAGGTGGGCTCGCTGGTGGAAGTTAAGGAGAACCCTCCCCTGTGCGGGGTGATCCGATGGGTCGGCCTGCCGCCGGGTCTCCTGGAGCCTCTTGCTGGGCTGGAGCTGGTGAGTGTGTGTTATGTTTTTGCATGTGAGATTGTTTCCACATTGGCATTGCTGGGGAATTTCTCACACATTAGCATGTCTCTCTCTCTTTCTGTCTCTCTCTCTCTCTCTCTCTCTCTGTGTGTGTGTGTGTTCAGGAAGATGAATGTGTAGGATGCACCGATGGCACATTTAAGGGCACACGCTATTTTACCTGTCCACCAAAGAAAGCTCTGTTCGTCAAACTGAAGTGCTGCCGCCCGGATTCCCGTTTCCCCTCACAGCACCACTCGCCCAATCCCATCGAGCGCTGCAATTCTATAGGTACAGACGCTAATTAACAGGAAGAAACCACAACCATAAAGCCATTTACTCAAGTGTACTAGTACGTTAATGTTTGTTGCTTTGGTTGTTTTGTGTGTGTGTGTGTGTGTGTGTGTGTGTGTACTGTAGCGTTCGGCGGTTACCTGAGCGAGGTCGTGAATGAGAACACACCCCCACGTACGGAGGACGACGGCCTGGAGGTGATGATCGGCAAGAAGAAGGGCATTCAGGGCCACTATAACTCCTGCTACCTGGACTCCACACTCTTCTGGTACACACCGTCTCATGTTCTCTCGCAGTCCGTACCCCTATAGACCCCCCACACCCACCCCTGCAACCATGAATGGGGTTAATCAGTCTGTTATTACCCCCTACGTGCCTCTTTTAATCATTTAATACTGCCCGAGAGTACAGTGTTAGTGTTAATGTTAACTGTCCTAAGCTGTTCAGTTCACTAAAGCACTTTGGCGACACCTGCTGGACTTTTATTGTCACTGACTGATTTATGATCACGTTCTTCTGCTGCTTATGATTTCATGATGTCTTTTTTACCAAAAAGATGCAGATCTGCTTAGATAAAATAATAATAATAACAATAATAATAAAAGTTGTTAACATTTTATTATTATTTTCTCTTCTCTCTCACAGTCTTTTCTCATTTAGTTCTGTGTTGGATACGGTTTTATTGAGACCCAAGTCGAAAACGGATGTCGAATATTATTTAGAGACACAAGAGCTGCTACGCACTGAAATAGTCAACCCACTGAGAATGTAGGTGTCTTACACACACACACACACACACACACACACACACACACACACACACACACACACACCGTGTTTTTAGAAAGTAAATAAAATACTTTATTTATGATTATTGTATTATTTATATAGACACTATGAATGGCTGTTGGTCTGTATCGCTGGCCTCGAAGCCAAAAAGTGCCCTCTACTGTTTAAAGTGAATATCGGATCGAACCTTAAATGTGTCCACACCCTGAATGAATGGATTCTTTACGATTCTCTCAGCCATCGTAAGCCGCTTCCACCCTCCTCACGTGAACTCTTGTGCATGTTTTTGACAGACACGGTTACGTTTGTGCGACTAAGATAATGAAGTTGCGTCGCATCCTAGAGAAAGTCGAGGCAGCGTCGGGATTCACGTCGGAGGAGAAAGGTGAGGCGATGCTCCACACCGTACACGCCGTCACGCCAACGTTCGTTTAGTATCAAACAACACCAAACTAAAAGAGTCAGACTGAGCCGCCCCCTGCTGGAAGCTCAGTGAATGAACAGGTTGATCTGGGGAGTAAACTCATTTCTTCTTCTTTTTTATTTATACCAAAACAGATCCTGAAGAATTCCTCAATATTCTTTTCCACCATATTCTGAGGGTCGACCCGCTGCTTAAACTACGGTACGTTCATTCCCCTCTGTGTGTATCCTGATCAGGGTGACTGGCGGTGGGTCACGTCATGTGATAACAGTCAGTCCATCACTGTTGTTGAGAAATAAAAGGACCTTGACTATCAAGATCCACAGATTTTATCACTTGCCGTATTTCAATTCAAATTAATTATCAATATTTCTTGTTTTTATTTCTTTTCTGGAGTAAAACTGTTTCTGGAATCTCTCGATGCTTTACAGGTCTGCGGGACAGAAAGTTCAGGACTGTTACTTCTATCAGATCTTCATGGATAAGAAAGATAAGGTGCTCGTGCCTACTAGCCAGCAGCTACTGGAATGGTCTTTTATCAACAGTGACCTCAAATTTGCTGAGGTGAGGGAACGCCGCATCTCTGCGTGAATCGATTCACGTGTTCCTCGCTAAAACCGCTCAGCAACTAGCATGGAAACGGTTCTTAATATTGACCGACGGTTCTTTATTATGAAACATGACATAAACCCCTGGATCCGCTCAGTCAGGGACCGAGTCATGTAGTTTACTGCATGTTTAAAACTCACTTTGCTCTGCTTTTCTCGCTTTAGGCTCCTTCCTGTCTTATCATCCAGATGCCTCGATTCGGAAAAGACTTCAAGATGTTCAATAAAATCTTCCCATCTCTGGAGCTGGACATTACAGATCTTCTGGAAGACAGTGAGCTGCATTAAACTCGGATGTAACTGGATCAGCACTTTTAGAAGTTGTTCTTAATCTGCCATTAAGATGGAACGTCTTTAGAGAGGCGCGCGTGCTTTATTTACTTCTGTAGTCATTTACAAATTTGATTAAACTGCGAGATGTTCGCCCGCCTGCCCGCTGTCAAGGCTCCACTTTTAATTCCCCGTTTGGCCGGTTCTCAGGGAGCGAGGAGTTCATCGCCGTGACTACTATTAGGGTGACCTTTATTGTCTTGTTATGACATCAGGGGCACAAATGTGAAACTATACAGCCGCAGTAACGTGGTTCTCTGTCTCTGCTGAGATGCTCTGTAGAAATCACATGAGGCTTATGCTAGTCTGAGGTCCTTTTTCAGCCAGAAGGGCGTCGCAAAGTCGGTAAAAATATTTATAGTGGAGGGAGTTACTGCATCGAAATGATTCGTGTACTACATTACATATGTCTGCAGTCTTTAAATGCTAATAATAATAACACTAATAATATTGATGTGTGTGTGTGTGTGTGTGTGTCAGCACCCAGAGAGTGTCGTATCTGTGGGGGTTTGGCTCTTTATGAGTGTAGGGAGTGTTACGAAGATGCTGACATAACAGCGGGCAAGATTAAGCAGTTTTGTGAAAAGTGCAATACACAGGTAAACACGCACACACACACACACACACAAACAAGAGCTGAGAGAGATTGTGTTTTTGTTTGCAATTCTTGCCATAAACACTAGGTGGAGACGTGTACATTTGAATGGGATGTTTGGCTCAATGGTAGGAACACTCACACAGACACGCAGACAGACAGATGACACGTACACACACACACACACACACACACAACCTGGTAAAGTGCTAAAGCTTTAGTCCAGCATTACACGTGTTGCTATGAATTCTGTTGTTTTATTTTTGTTTGTTTATTAGAAAATGCTGGAACAACTATCACTAAATCCACCCGCGAGCATTTGAGGCTTACGGGCGTAGCTCAAGGGCTCCAAAAACGAACCGACAGCCAGCAATTTTCTGATTCATGCTCCAGCCTCCCCGTCTGATTACGAGCTTTGCTCAGGGGCTTGTTTAGGTTTGTGAAAGGTTCTGAACGTTTTTCTGCAGGTGCATCTGCACCCACGACGTAAGAATCACCGCTACAGCAAACTCTCCCTGCCCAAAGAGCTTCAGGAAGGGACGTGGAGGCAGGCTACCTTTCCCCGCCAGCAGATGGAGCTGTTCGCCGTTCTGTGTATCGAGACCAGTCACTACGTGGCCTTCGTCAAGTACGGCTCGGCGTCTTCCTCGTGGCTCTTCTTCGACAGCATGGCTGATAGAGACGGTGGGAAATTTACACATCAGCATTTTATTTATCACAGTCGTGCATTTATAAACACTGAACATCTCAAATAAAAGAAAGATTTAAGTTTAGAACGGTTTAAGTCAAAGAATTCAAGTCAACAATTAGTAAACTCCGAATGTAACTAAGTGATTAGGAATGTAAACAAATGAAGTAAAAGTACAAGATTTAGTAAAGATCAAAATAAAATGAGAATGTTGCTATAAGAAGAATATATCTATATAATATATAAGCTAGATATTATAATGAATAAAGTGTCCGTCACGATGAAGTGATAACAGTAATAGTAATCATAAGTGATAAATAAGTGTTAAACAAGATAAGTGATAAAAGTCCAAATATAAATAAGCTGATTATAAAGTGACTGATGTTCATGAATAACTGAACGTATCTGAGCAGTTAAATATTCTGCTGACTTCCATTTAGAGACCGAATGGTCTTGTTTGTTTAATTTTTTTAAATATATATTTATGGAAAGAATTGACGATTCCTTCTTCTTCATGATTTTAGCCTAAACGTAATCAAATCAAAGACTGATAACGACACGCTTTCATTTAATTGATGTCGAGGGATAAAACAGAATATTTGTGATGAACACGCTTTTGTTTCTGAGGTAGAAAATTAATTCTGATCGTAGGTCTGTTTGGTGATTAGTGGCAGCGCCCTCTGCTGTTTAAAGTGAATATTGATTGAAATGAATTTGTAAATGAAAATGTCCTTAATTATTATTTCCTTCATACATTTTATACGTATAGGGTCTTTATTTTTTTAAATCTGAAACTTGATCTGTTAAATGTTTTGGGTGAACAGGAGGTCAGAACGGATTCAACATCCCTCAGGTGTCTCCGTGTCCTGAAGTGGGTGCGTACCTGAAAATGACCCCGGAGGAGCTCCACGCCCTCGATCCCAAAAACATCCAGGGTTACGCGCGCCGACTCCTTTGCGACGCTTACATGTGCATGTACCAGAGCCCCACCATGAGCCTGTACAAATAGAGCACGGCGAGCGAAACCGCGGTGACGGGCCGGGCAGAGCGCGGTGACGGGGGCGACGCCGGCGCTGAAATGAGCCCCGGAACATTTTAAGGTGGAACCGTGTACAGGACGCTACTGAGGACTGACACTAGATGTTCTCAATATATGCCTGAATATCTCTGTATATAGTCGAAGAGAACAGGACGCGGAGGAAGACATGAAGCTGATTTGCACTGTGTGTGTGTGTGTGTGTGTGTGTGTGTGTGTGTGTATTATATGTACACATCTGTTGATTCGTGTTGTGTTTGGATGAACAGACACACTAAACCAGTGTTAATTGTGTTTCCTCGCTCCGGTTCAGCAGAGTCTCTCTCCGGTTGTGTTGAACACTGATTCATCGACACGGTCACCGATACAAATGCAAAAACCGCATTCTGTGTATTTACTAAACTCGTCTGTTTACTCAGCGAACGCGCGCCGGGACGGCAGCAGTCGTGTAGCGTCGCGCGTGTCCGCCTGTGATGTTCTTCTGTTACGTGACACACCAGCAGCATCGAAGGCGGGATGAAGATTCATCGTCAGTATATAAACATTCTATAATACAGGACTGAAGATATGGCACTGCGGGGGGGGGGGGGGGGGGGGGGGGGGGTCGTTTTTTATATAGGAAAAGGATTGAAATGCTGCTCCAACGCTTACGAGCATTTTAAGGTGGAAATTGCTCATCGTGATATTTCATCCAGGACGTTTTTAATATCATCGTTAACTTTCTGTGAGTAAATACTGAACTTCTTCTGGTTTAGTTTCCGTCTTTAGATCCGTTCTGGATGTGTGGACTGGTGTGATTATTGTCCGGGCGGATGCTGCACATTTATTTGGTTTCTATTTTATTTAAACGATGAATCCGACATGTTCTGGTTAATCCCGCGTTATTTGATCTGGACTTTTGAGCGACACACAGATGATGCTGATGATCATCGTGCTCGCCATGACAACATTCTGTATTCTAAAAGCACTATTGTTACCGCTCTGTAATACTTCCTTATGTTAATAATAATAATACCATCTGTATGTATGAGGCCCAACTTTCCCTCCACTTCAGCATCTTTCATTCTCATCCTTAGATGTTTAATATGTGATTGGAGTTTTTTTTTTATAGACGAGTTTCCCAACCATCAATTATGTATAAAACCTTTTTAATTCGGCTCTGGCTGCAATTGTACAGGGTTTCAATTTGGGTTTCATTTTGGATCTAATAATCTGATCGACTCGGATGCTGAGCTGGAACAACCTCGGCAGAATTAGTAAGAATGCAAATGTAAGTTTTCTTTACAGGAACTGAAATACCGTCAGTATTTATTTTCATTCTGGGATTTAAAAATGTGCATAAAACAACAGGTGTGATGTGTATCTGGATTACTGTAATAATTATTATTTATTTCAATGCAATTTAGTCAATTCTTTTGTAATGTCTGGTTAAATTCTTTGTGTTACATGTAAGCCAGAAATATCTGAAATAGCAGCACAGAGATTCAGAAATGAAGTTTCATATGAAAAATTCAAATTTTCAGGGTCGATTAGCAGTTTTTCCCCCACTGAACACGTTTTCTGCCGATGGTGGCCAAAATCTATCAGAACTTCATCTTTCTTTATCAAAATGAATGGAAACATTTCGTCTGTTACATCGTGAGTCGTCTTTACAGCTTTTTGTTTACGCCGATGCTCGGTGTTTTTGGACTGTACATTTATTTATATCGTCTTGTTCCTTCGGTGTGTCGGGATTCTTTTTTTTAATCCCACTGCAACACAAATCAGCAACTTTTCTACACAAACGTGACCCGACCCAGAAGTTCTGAATCGATCCCGATACAATGCGTGAGAAGCGATCGGGTTTTGTGCCGAGTGCTTGTGGTCGTTTAAGTCAGGTCATCATCTGCACATCAGTCAGACGAAGCGTTACACGTGATGTTTGTGTGTTTTATGTTCCAGCTGGTCTTACATGTTTAACTCTCGTCTCCATCATCTGTGCTCAGAAACGTTCATTAAAACCTGGTTTTCCAAATAATGTTTCCCAGTCGATTTATTTGTAATTATTTATTAAAGTTTTTTTTTTTTGCTTCTGTTGGGTTTCACTGTTTTGTGTTCGTGGTTTTGTAAGTTTAAACTTAAACCACTAAAACCACCAAAGATCATCCACTAGGTGAGATTAGAAAGCAATCACTTTATATCATAAACCGGGCGTGTTTAAAGTTTGGCCCGGGGGCCAGATGTGGCCCGTGTTCACATTTCCACCAGCCCACAACCGCCATCGTAGAATCGATAACATTCTCCCACTGGCAGTGTTGTATAATAGTATAACACACACACACACACAACTACAATGATTTACAGTACAAGATTATAATCGTATGGGAGAACAACCTTCTGATTACGATAACTATCGTTTGATCTCACAAGTTTGACTCATCACCATGGTAACTGAAAACTCTGTGTTGTTATAAATGGATTTCAGTGAGCGTAACTACTGACCACAGACCAACAAAACTCCCAACTGAAGCAGTTTGTAACTTACTGTGGCCTTTAAGCCTAAAAGTTTGCACTGAATTGCACACTGATTTTGTGTGTGTGTGTGTGTGTGTATGTTCACATTAACACGTGTGATACAGCATAAGAATGCGTGTTCAACAAGCATCTGTTTGTTGGCACCCCGTTTGCCCCCTCCTGTGTGTGTCTCTGACCTACCCCGGCTCTCCGACGGCACGAGCGTCGCCGGGACATGTCAGCGCAGCAGCTGGTACACAATGCCCTCTCGTAGCTTTATGCCATAGCATATGCCCGTCTCGTGATACGTGCTAATTTAGCTTCGCGATGGTCCCCGTGCCAACAGATGGAGCGCCACGTCGTCATTCTTAAACCCACACACACACACCCTCAACCCTAGGCCTCGAGAAATAAAAACGGGGCATATGGAGCTCCCCTCTTCATAAGCGTTGGGGAGAATTTATGAGGCAGAGCTTTTTCGGTTTTAGATGGTTGGCGCTGAAGTTTGTGCACGAGCGGGTGCTTCTGGAACATCGTTCCTCTGACTTCTTCCCACTTTCGGCAAGCGCAAGTCAGGTGCCCAAATACTTTAAAAGTTCTGATCAGAGCTGCAAAGCTCGCGCGCGTCCAGCTCGTCGCCGAGAGTAATCACGGCCGTCTCCACGTTACCACTATCATCCTGTCAGGCGGTCCGGCCTTATAGAAACTCCATTCCAACTCCAGTCACAATGACCGTCTTTAACCTCACGCCCAGGAAATGACTGTTTTCCTCTCGGTCTGATCGAGACGGATACGGAACAATTCGGATCCGATCGGCAGCGGCGCTTCGGCCAGCGGCGCTGAGGTCGTGGAGTGATTTGCACAGATTTATGGCGTTAGATGACATCCTGTGTGCGTCGAGCCTCTTCCTGTCCTCGTGGATGTTCTGATCTCGTCCCATGCTGCTCGTAATGTTGGTGATCTGTGTTTCTTTCCTCGCCTTATCCTCAGCATTTGAATATAATTACACTTCTCCGGTTCTCACGACACACACACACACACACACACACACACACATACACGTGTGGTTAGACACAGAGCCGCTGTTTCAAAATGCAACGAAACACAACCGAGACCAGAATAAACACACACCAGGGAAGTGGGATTAAATCTACCAGGTCATTTAATAACAACTAACAACTTTATCCTGTGTGTGTGTGTGTGTGTGTGCGTGTGTGTGTGTGGTTTACAGTTTTTTCCTACAGTGGACACAAGGCACACACACACACACACACATACACACACACCTAGGATAAGTTACTAGCTCTCATTGGTTGGCTCGTTGTGACACGACATTCAAATCCTAATAAGCATTCATGAAGCAAGTCACCTCACACCATGTTTTTGGATGGTGGGAGGAAACCGGTGAACTCTGGAATCACCTCCACGCTTGGGAATCGAACCCAAGACCTTCTCTCGCTGTGGCCTGAACTGAATAGTGGTGATTAAAAATCTCGTTATCATGTCTGACTTTAGATTAAAGCGTCGGTTAAATGTTAACGGAACGTCTGATGAATCCCATGTTCCAGATGTATTAGCATGACGGCAACAGTGGTGGGGACGATGGCGGGGACGATGGCGGGGACGATGGCAGCGACGGCCGCGCTCTGTGGCGAGCCTCGGCATAACATACATTCTGTACGGGCATCGTGGTTCGGGCGAGGAGGGTGTTAATGAACCTCCTGAACAGATGCTACAGCTGGCTTCCCTCCTGAGGAGCAGGTGTAGCCAAACTGCACATGCGACGCCCACACGTAAAATATTTAACATCATTTCTGGCACCTCCGCCGAGTGTTTTTACTGCTTATCACCTGGAGAGAGGCAGCGGAGGAGGGGGCTGCCGTACCCCAGCGCGGGCGCCCGTGGATGCACCAGATTTGGCAAGCGTACGGCGGGTGTTAAATAAGAGAGGGTGAGACGGGTGCGACTGGAGGTAAAGCCGGAGTGTAAGGCGGAACACCTGTGCACTTCCTGTCTCCTCTTGCCGTGCCCGTTCGTCTGCCTCCTTTAACGCTGCATTATTTACAGGTGTGCGCCACAATCTGCTCTACATGTTAACTACACGTGTGGAACAGATGCACGGTAACTCCGCCCGGATGTTCCTCGCTCACGCTCAATAATATCCAGCGTGCAAGTTTCTGCAGAGTTCATATCGTACACACTCCGGAACGGTTCTACCTCTACTGCCTGTCCTTGGACTGTACGACGAACTTCACCCCCCACCCCCCGGGGGGTGTTTAGTTCCTTCAGCATTTAGTGTTTGGTTCAAGATCATTTCATTACATTACATTACATTGCATTACATTACATTACATTACATCACATTGCATTTAGCCGACGCTTTTATCCAAAGCGACTTACAATGAGCAGACAGGGTTAAGGATCTTGCTCAAGGACC
>JAOUQU010227610.1:0-13798 GCA_028566735.1 Ammoglanis amapaensis
TTTTATTTATTTGTCTGTTAGAGTAAGTTAAATAAAAGAAATAAACAATTACTAATGAGTTTATTTAACAATGTAATAATGTATACAACCACTCGTCTAAGTCAGTGTGCAGTTTAGAACAGCAGGGGATAATATAACTGGATCATGAAACTTAAGGCTCATGTAACTAACATGTGATTTAGGACCATCAAAGGGGTAAACAGGCGATTACCATTCCAGTTTCTTTTAATCAGCAGTCACCAGTGACTACTTAAACGCTAATATACTTAAAGTACAGGGATGTGAATTCAATCACAGTTTCTTGTTACGATGCTGCTGATCTACTCTCACTGGTTTTTCAATAAAGGTAGAAGAAAGTGCTCATTCCACATACTGGCATGAAAGTTAGTAGGAAATTACAACCTTGGAAACCCATGTTCATGCAAAAATAAAGATACATGGCACTAACACTACATGCTGCCCCTTGCGCCCCTCAAGTATTGTTACGTATGTGCCAATTTTGCAGTTGTGGTTCTGGAATAAATACTGAGATTATCGCTCTGTTCTCGTTGTCTCGGACGTATGGCAATTCTACTGAATGCTAATCTATTAATCTTGCTTAATCTAATCAGCAGGTTAAAAAAGAATTCATAACTCTTTGTTATCTACTTACTGCTTTTCATGCAGACTTGGGGGCTAGAGGTTAGACTCTAACCCTTTAGGACAGGCAGGCAGGTAGATCGACTCAGTTCCAGCTAGTACACTCTGAATCATTCATGAAAGGTAAAGAAACATACTTTCTTTTTCTTAGGAAAGGCCTAGAGTTATCTCTTACTTTTAAAGAAGGCAACCAGTCATCCAAGCGGGGCCCTCTGAGACATCTCAGTTTCAATTTCAGTGCAAAAGTGTAGCTGTGAATGTGTTCTGACAGCCGGATGGGGAGAACATTTTGAGAAGTCACACAGGCATTTCTCTGTCCACACATTCATGCTGCCCTTTCTCTAAAGAAATAGCTGAGAGCAGATGCAGTCATATTCAGCAGCTTTAAGAACATCACAGCATGATTCCTCTCATCACACTTGTTTAAATGTGCACTCTGTCTATGATCTAGCAAGGTTAGAATTCCAGTCCGAGCATCTCTGGTGGTCTTGTGAAACTGTAAGTTAAGAGTGTTGAAAATGAAATGGCTCAATATGATCACATCTGTGCTTTCTGTAGTCCACAAATGTGATTCTATGCTTCTGCATTTTACACAATTTACATGTTATTCATAAACATTCATTTAAAAACTTAATGTGATTTGAAAGCTTAGTGCGTTATTATGCTAAGTGCTTTTGGAGACCAAAGAATGCCAGTGCACCTTTTTGAACAGCATGCTTCAGTCTGAAAGGGTTATTGCAGGGCACCAGTGAAAAAGGACTAAAGCGGCAGAACTAATGTGACAGCGTGCATGACAGTAAATTTCCTTGCTAAATTAAGCCAAATTAATGGAAAAGCAGAAAAAAGGTGAATGATACAAATTTAATAAAAGCACAAGAAAAAGGGACGGTGTTTCAAATGCACATTTAAGACCTGCATGAAAACTGCAGTTCAAATATCATTTTCATAACCATCTGCAGATTTGTAATTATCATTATACTTGAGTTAATGTCTAAGTGGGTAACACTTGAATCGGCAATATGCACAGCACTGATTTATTTACTTACACCTGCATAGCATAATGTAACACTACAATAAACCCATGCATTGTTTACCCAGAGCATCTATCTGGACAAGTTTGCTGCACAGTTGGTACATGATTGGACCTCTTGTAATTGGGAGTCTTTCAAGTTGTTGTGGCTTATACAGAACACAACTAATTGGAGGTTTCACACTACACAATTTATCACCAGCTGGAATCATAAGCTACCATCTCTGGTTCAGCATTTTTTACCCACAGAAAGAAAAATAAAACAGAATGCCCTTTTGGCATAACACATACCCAGGTGTACAGTATAAGAAATTATTCAAATGCATATGGTTGCATATTTCAGCTAAGGGTCAGCCTGTTCGTATGGTTGCATTAGTAAATATATTTAAGCTTTGACTCAAATCACTAGAAATGTATACAAATGTGAATGTACAACATAGTCAATAGAGGACATCCACTCTGTACAGAGGTGTGCAGCTTTGATAAATTTGGACTCTGCTATCAGACATGATTAATACCCTGTCTCTGAGAAAGTGAAGTGTGTAAAGATGGGGCAAATAAGATCGAATAAGAGTAGATTTAAATGACTGTTCTGGTCTGTAATGGCATCTGTAGATGACTCCTTAGTATCTGAAATGTCTGTGACCTTGGCTATGATTGTCCATCACTCTTTCCCTCCACACGACTTATCTCTGAATTCTCACGACTCTCTGTAAACAAGTCTTGACAAATCAGAACCTCACTATGTTCAAAGCAAACATCACACCTTTAGGTAAGATACAAGTTGTACCTATTTAGTACATACACTTAATTATTACTAAACTAAACATATCACATACTTTTGTTACATGACTTTTTTCCCAATCCTTTTTATCAATCTAAAAAGGACACAGTGTGACCCAAGATGTGTGATGCATGATAGAGTGTGTTATACGTGTATAGATGAATCAGATGCAGCAGTGTTTATGAGGGGTTTGTTAAATCTTAAGGAAAAGTAATATTTTAGTATACCTAAAATATAAAGACAACTGCGTGTCTCCTGAAAAAACAGAACATATATATGGTGGAAAACAGCCAAACATGTTAGTCTGTATGTTTATGTGAAACATGAAGGTCTTTCATAAACTTGAAGGTCTTTAGCTTATTTCCAGCTTAGCTTTTCCAACAGTTCTCGGCAGTCAACATCTCTCTATCAGACATTATAATTAACACACATAAAAATAATTACATCAAGCAACTATAACTTATTCGAAATAGTTGCAAAACAAGTACATTTTATCAAGCTATAGCTTTTCACAATAAACAAGTCAGTTGGTAATTTTCTGTTGCATTTTTCATGGCAAAAGATAAATAATATTTCCCCCACC
The DNA here is from genome assembly GCA_028566735.1 of Ammoglanis amapaensis. Lineage (NCBI taxonomy): Eukaryota > Metazoa > Chordata > Actinopteri > Siluriformes > Trichomycteridae > Ammoglanis > Ammoglanis amapaensis. Next base: position 3,037 of record JAOUQU010227610.1, read on the forward strand.
AATACACATAAAGCTGGCCAAAACCCAAATTAACCCAAAGATTAAAAAGTTAACATGAAAGCCAATACAGAACGTACATTAGAGTGTGTTTTAGAAGGACACATGTTTCCAGAAGAATGATTCAACATGATTTGAAAATTGGACTTTCTAAAGACAGCGTATGTGTACTTGCGGCTTATCATTCTTTATAGACACTTCTTGAAAATGTACAGAACATCAAAAAAAAAAAAGAACAATCAGACATCCAATCAGACTTACTAGATTGATTTAAGCATTCTTGAAGCTAAATGAAATTCTCTATCCATATTTGATATAAAACACTAAAACCTGTAGAATGATGCGTCCTCAATTCACGTTCACATTATTTCTTTTCATTTCATAAAATATTACAGATTATTTTATTGTAGTTTATATATGTATAGTGTTTGTGCATTCAGGTTTTTGTTTGTTTGAAACAGCATAATATATTTAATGTACTGAAATACAAATTGTGACAGTATTAAACTGAAATTACATTAAAACTAACTGCTGTTAAAATCTACAATTAAAATAATTGTTACAATATTGCAGATAAGGCCATTTAAGTTACAATGTTTGTTTGGAATACACATATACTTTTGAAACAGTTCTCTAAGTATGGTTTCATTTTCTTTCATGTTTCCTTCTGTTTATCATAACGTTTCTCACACACCTTGCCATGCTTGGATTTTGTGCCCATCACAGTTTGACAGCAAAGAGTGTATAGCTATTTCCACTGCATCAAACTGTGATGAAATCAGAGGCTTAAAGGCTGGCAGTTAGAGCAATGTGAGCAGTAATATAATGAACTCCTGGCATGAGAGCCACCCACCTTCGTGCTTAGCCAGCCCATAAAGTAGCAACAGCATGCAACCTCTACTTAATTATACCACTTTGCATTCTGGGCTCACTGAGGCAACAAAAACAAGCTTTTAGTATGATTGCTGACATTTGTGTTATAAGAAAAATTTGGAGGAAAATATGCTATGGGGGAAATGTGCAAAAAACTATGGACATAGGGGAGTGGAAAAAAAGTAAAGGAAAACTTATTCTGATCAGGTTTACTTTTAGTCTAATTCATTGGATGAAAGTGATGAAACACCACCGACAGGCTGTCAGTCCCTTACAGGGGCAGACAGACTCACAGAATGACTGAGGTCAACCACACACATACTGTATATACTGCACAGTCAGTAGCTCCGATTAACCTGACTGCATGTTTTTGGCCTTGTGGAAGTAAGACTCACAGGAAACCCATTCTCCACATGGGCATATAACCCATGACCACCTTGCTGGAAGGCAACAATGTAATGCACTGAATGTGTCTCTGTATGTGTATTTCATGTGTCTTGTTTACTATGATATGTCAGCCGTCTCAATTTCTCAGCCTTTGGGCAAGATTTTAAACTGTCTGAAGCTCATTTGGAAATCATTTAAGAAAAAGGTTTGTAAAAGGGTTTGCTTCTTAATATACTAAGGACACTACACAAGCAAATCTACACAATTTTTATTTCTCTTAGCTTTTACATCATTTTAAGTCTCTAATGTTCGGCAATAAAACTCAGTTATTAGCTTATGCTTTATTAGGGTGATTTACTTGACAATCTAGGTTTTAATTAATTTGTTTAGGGGCTCACAATATGCTTTGATTCATTTTAAAATATCTAATGGCTGTTTAGTATTTTGGTCAGCATGTTGTTTATGTTGATTTCCTGCAGCAATTCTATTCTAGTACTTATTTATTTATTTTCTTTTTCAAAGAAAGAAAGCCACATGTAATACACTTTTATAAACACTAAATGTATCAGCTATAATAATAAACTAAAATATATTATATTATTTGCAACAATTATGAATACAAATATTAGATTGTATAGTAATGTTGTAGCAATTTATTAGTATTATTTAGTAATTAAATCTCCCGGTATTTTGTATCACTGATTAATACAAAAAAGCCATAAACAATGACTGGTATGAGTATTTCTATTCATTCTTTTGTTTAAATAAAATGAAATGTACATTTTCTAGGATGACCAAAGAAAGTAGAAGGTTTATCAGAGGTTATGTGAAAGTGGAAAAATTACATAAAAGAGAACAGCAGACAATGTCAAGAATATAAAGAGTGATCAGAGGAGTTCAGAGATGGGTGGTCAAGGTAGTTCAGGCTGTGACAGTCAAGGCAATTTACAGAGGTGGTTAGAAGGGCAAAAATAGCATGGCCAGCGAGGTTAAAATAGGGCAGTGCAGGGCTAGTAATGGAAAAATCTGTTTACACAGCATGTCAGGGTAAGAAAGTAGGAGTCATTACAGAAAAAGGCATAACCTAAATACTAATAGTAACAACATGATATAATAATCTACATTGTAAACTAGAAGCGATAAAACACTTTAATGTGCCCCCCCCGATACAAATACTTTAAACGATTCGTTACACACATATACCAGTTCGTTGGTACTATATAGGGAATAAACACATTTACAAGTACAAGTCATTTGTAGTATGATACCCCCAGAGAACAAAAGATTAAAAGCTGTAAACCAGTATAAGGATTCCGTTCATTTCCATTTGAATCTAGATGTACACGAGTAGCACATAAAGTTGAGACTAGCAGGAAAATGCATAGCAATAGTCGTTAAGAAGGGCAATGCATGGCATGAAATGGAGAAGTGTTTACATGACTTGTTAGGGCATGAAAATAAGACATGAACAGGCAATTTCTAGATGAAATCTAAAAAAAAATAACATTATATACATTATGTCCAGTTGATTAGTCGTTTACATTACCCATAAAATGATATTATATTAACATTTAACACAATGAACCAGACTGAATGGAGTGCTTTAATTGGTCATACATCCATACACACATTATGTTGTTGTATGGAAACCATTGTTCCCCATCTTTCACCCAGTACAAGGTACTTTATGGTGCTCTTTGCTATCAACCACTTCACCAAAAGTCTATTTTCATGTTTTCCACAGTTTTTGCATCTTTTAAATAGCAATGGTGCTTGTGAATGAATCTACTCTCTATCAGTGAACTAACCATGCATTTCTAGCTATGCATTGCCCATTTCAAACCTTCCTTGCTATTCCGTTTCCTGCCCTTCTGAATTTAGCTGTGAACTTCTTTGACTGGCCATCTCTGAACTGCTATGTACATTCCTTTTGAATCTTTAAATCTCCAGTCTTCTCCCTAACTTGCTTTTATACATTTACTTTCTTGGTTTAGACTCTTTAACCTTCTAGACCTTGCACTTAATTATAAACTTGCATATAAAAATTGCAACTGCACTGTATATACGTATGTACATAACTCTTGCTAACTATCAAAATTAGTTTTCAGATTATTCACCGAAGTGTTCAGGTAAATCGCACAACCTAGTAAACATCAATAGTCAGTTCACTGCTATCTTGACAGCAAATTGTCAACACAGCATGTAAAACCCAGCTTGTGCTATTGAAATCCAACAAAGTCAGACTGCAACTGGCTCTTAACGGGAATTTGGAAATGACAAGTTGATTGGTTTATTGCAAGATACACACAAAACACAACCATGATAAATTAAGATAGTCAGTACACTACATTGTCCTTTTTACGCTACTCCATACATTTTCTATAGAAGACAAATCTGAACCACAGAAAAGTCAGCCAAGCACTCACATTCTACCAAGAGTCCTCAAAATCTCACTGTTGTATCATGTATAGAATAATACTTGAAGTTGTCTTGCTGAAATAATACAATGTGTTCATTCCATCCCTAGTAAGAATGTGCATTCTAACAGCAAACATGAGACACTGTTGCTGATGTTTACTGACACTTATTTGGTCATAGAGCATCCACTTGAGTTTACCAATGAATAGGACATTTTAAAATTGCAGTAAACTAGAATGGATGGAATGCTATAATCGGTCATACATTAGTACACATACCATTTGAATGTTTTATTAAAATGTTACTTAAATAAAGGTAGGTTCCATAACAAACAAACATTACAATTTGGTACAATGTGTTTGTAATAGATATTTAACTGGGTAAAGCTGGGAAAGCTGAAAAAAAGGTTCAGTGACAACCATTGCAAAGCACCACTGATGATAAAGCACTTTTTCAGTAGTTTAACAGTAAATAAAAGTTGTGACGATTATAGACTTTAGGAGTGTTTTAGCATTTTGTGGTATGAAATTATACAGATTTGACATAAAGCTAGTTTTGCATATGCAAAGCAAAGTGCATGTCAAGCTGTGATGCTTATTTTAGTTCAAATAATAAAGCTTGTCTACTGTATTTAATGGACATATATATTCAAAGAGAACGGATAAGCGTTGTCAGACTATAAATGACAAAATCTTATGCAAAAAAAATGATTCTGGGTGAATGATGGGGTCTAATGTCTGAGAGCACTTTTCAATCTCAGCAAATTTGACTTCCAGTATTCAACCTGCGTGCTGAAAATACTGTTTAATGAGAGAAGCTGGAGAGGAGGAAGATGATCAATGATTCAAGATTTGGTAAAGAAGCATTGATATGCAGATGACACAATACTCGTTTCTGAATGTCCTGAAGGTCCTTATAAGAAAAGTGAAGGTATAGAGTAAGTGGAGTTTTTTTAAACCTTACTGTTGACTTTTAATGATGTTTGCCTCTAGAATATAATGATTAAAATGAACTATCCCCACTTTTTTTGCATTATTCACCCTTCATGATGCAAGATTATTTATTACATCTTAATTACACCAAACAATGATGTTAAATTACATAACCAGATTAAATACTTATTTAGACTATACAAACCCAGCTTTAGTTTGATCAGCAGTCAGATTTAGCAGAGCAATAATTAAGGAACTAGAAATGTTCACTGAACTGTTCTAAAGATTTGCGTCACTAGATAAAATTAAAACCTGTCCATAATGAACCTTTCTGGCTCAGAATGAATTAAAAAAAATAAAAACAATTGTCAGCCAGAACATCAGCTTTGAATGGGAAAAGGTGAGAACAATACATTTGATGACACAGATAATTTATGGATCAAATACAACTTGTTTTTTTTTACAGAAACACACACTTAAGCATTTTAATTTCATACACATTTAGAGAAAGAATGTTCAAAGAAAAGACAGGGAAAATGAAAGAATATAATACAATTATTGTGTAATAACAGGATGTTCTGGGGGATTGTTTCATGTGTATTGTCCTAAAAGCACTTACATGGTATTTTGTAAGAAATTTTTATGGAATAATTTAGCAATGTGAACTACTTAATTAATTGTTGGCAGAGGTCATGGTGGTCTGATGTGGTGACAACTGGTGGAAGCTGCCAAAAGGTTTCACCTCTGTGATATTTTGACTGGACAACATGACCGTGCATACTGTACTGTAGAAAAGTTTTAGATAGTTTATTTAAAAGACCTAAGCTGCCTTGTTACTTTCTCTTTAGCATATTTAAAGCCACAATAAGAAAGGAATTATTAAACACAGAGAATGATTGCAAGGACACCGGCTTTACTGCTGACTGACACATTATTGATCTGAATGTTTTCTTTAGTGATTTTCCTGATTTTTTAAAGGAATGAAACCTTCAACTAATTTGACATATACAAATAAAAACTTAATGGTAATGGACCATTAACAATGGCATATTTGCAATTGTCTACGAAACTGTTACTTTGTTGCTTTATCACATCTTTTAACTATGAATAAAAAAGCATGTTAAGTACATGTACAGCTTACCCGGTTAAATGACCACAAAATCACAGGCTTGAAAATGGTGCTATAGAACATATAGCTTGTGTACATTCATTTCAATATGAGTCAACATAAATATGCTAACCTTTAAAGCTGTCAAAAGTAGTAAAAATTTCATACCAATTGTAATACTGCAAATTTAATACACAGTTATACAAAGGTTCTGATAAATTTCAAGCACTTCTGTTGTCATGTATTTCATTAATGCAAACACATTTTGTCAAGTTTGGTAACTGGTAATTAGTCCTAAGAATGACATTGCAATTCTGTAAATCAGATATTAGAAACCAAGTCATGTCTACAAGTAGCAAATGCATGCTAATGTTGGTAATGAAATGTGGCACACAATCACAAAGGTGTTTTCAATTACCATATTTATGTATATTCATAGATCCCCAGTGTTATTAGTCCAACTAATATATTTCACTTAAAAAAAACATCTGCTCTGGCTATCTGTGATGCATCATCTGAAACTAAAGCTAGAAAAAGTAAACAGATGTTATTAGACCCTCAGGATCACAGTTGAATTCCACATTGTCTGTCCAACTAAAAACATTTTGTAGAATTCTAGACAGCCACCAATTTTGACCACATAAAATTCAATAGTGAACATGCGGATTGGTTCCTAATGTCTAAATATTAGAAGCAGACCATGTTCAGAATAAACTATTTAAATTTTAAACTGAACAGATTATGTACTCGTCAGATCTGGTTATAGCAGATGTAGTATAGTAGGAGCTCAACAATTACCTATGGGATCTTTAGATTTATTTTTGACTAGATAAAATACCACACACATCGTAAAACATAATACATGATGACAATAGTAAACCAGTTGGACACAGCATATTGTAGAAAACAAGACATGTCATCAAATTTTACAGTTGCACTTCGTATTAAATAATAAATACAATGCTATTTAATATAAGCTTTTATTTTATAGCAATTGGCAAGCCAACCGGATTCAGGTTGTTTCTGCAAATCTCAGCAATCCATTTTCTTTCTTTTCTTTAGTTTGTGGTACTCTGTAAAAGGTTAGCTCTGAATTCCTGCTATGAACAGTCACACAAAAACTTCCATTTCACTGTTTTTAAGTTTCATAGAATGTTAATTGTGCTGTTTTTTCCACTCAAGGGAGCATAACAATAGTGATTCCAGCCATCCGATCATGTCATGTACATACCCTCTATAAGAGATTAAAAAATTATTAATAGTAATTAATTTAAACTAAAATAATGTTTTCCTGTCATCAGTGATTAGATGTAGATTAATCAGTAATCAGCAAATATGAAACACAAATATTATGGATCTTTATAATTTCTGAAAATATTTAGTTTACTTACTGTTTACACAATATTATGTATTTATCATTGGTCAGAATCAAACATCTACAAACTGTTTTGCATTACAGTGACTTATTTGTTCCTTCCTGAGCTATCTGTATGCTTGTAGGTCAGTTTTAATGTCATGGCGCTTAAGTGGTAAAATAAACTTTCACCTTTTCACAAACAAATATTTTTTTTTCCTGAGAGGCATTTTGCACTTGTGGGACTGTAGCTGCCAGTACTGCAGTACAGTACTGCAAATGTGAATTATGTGGCATTGCATTTAATGGCTCAGAATTGGTCGCAGTTGAATTTAAAAAAATATCCAAGACTAAAACTACTAAAGTTAATAAATACTAGTTCTCTACTCAGAGTAAATATTTTGTCTTTGTCTATAAATGCCAGACATGCAGAAGATAAAACACCACCAATCGTTTTTATGTACCATTCACTGTTTATGTACCATGCATTGCTTACATTTTCCTAAAATGTAATACAATGTTTAACCTAATAGTATATATAGTATATTTAGGTCATTCTATGAACATATCATAATATTAAATGTCTTTATAAATGCTTTTGACTGACTGTGAAGGAAGACCCTCACAAGGAGTCCAAACAACGTACAAGTCAGGTATTATATAATTTGTCTCCTGGCCTGGACACTGTGGCATAATGAGATAAACTAAGCTAAATATTTTAAATGGAACACAAAAAATGGCATTGGGCATCTGAATGGGAAAACAATCATAGGTGCCACAGTGGTCTGATGCATTAGCCAACCAGTGCAACTGTCTTTTGACAAGTTCTTCTAAATAATCAATCAGGCCCGCTACAAATCAGATTAGGAAAATACAAACTTCCTAAAAACACCATGGAGGATTACTGCAATGCTACAATTTTAGAAAATTGCTCAGTTTTACGCTCAGCAGTGAACAGTAAGTACAACACACACTTGTACAATAGTTTCGATGGCTTAGTGGCTACATGACTAGTAAAATAGCATAGAAAATAACACATAACTAGGAAAATATTGAGAGCTTTTTTGGCAAGGAGATTTGAAGACGTAAGGTTTTTACTGAAATATTTAGGCTTTATATCGCCTTTTTTCATTTTTCTTTATGGTTAGGTCAGCATTTTTATGATATAGACATACAGTCTTATATTATCATATTGTGAACTTACAGGAATACACATTTTACAGAGCTTTGTAGATAATACAGAATATATTTGCTTTTTTGCTGCATCACACTGTTATTTTACCACCACCCTACTCTTTTTAGGCCGCTCCCATTTTTTCCATTTTCTTGTTAGTGAGTTCTATCTAATTTATTGTAGCCAGGCGACATTTTTATCACCCCATTGTCCATATTTGTTTTCTTACTTTAAAAAAGATTAACATTAAACTACCAAAAATTGCAGCCCACATTTTAGGATGCCAGTGAATTATCTCTCAATAGATGTCAACTCATTACATCCAGCTCAACCCCACCAAAACATAGCTGCTATTCATAGCGAGTGACCATTCTCTAACCTTGGATCTAGTCATCTTTATCAATTCTCAAATCAGACTCTCAAATCAGACCGTCTGAGAAGTCTTAGTGTTGTCCTGGATAATCAACTAACTTCTCTTCACATGCCTGGAAGAGGAAAAACACATCGTCAGTTTACATCATCCCAGCATTTAATATGAATGTGAAGACCTCAAAAATGCTGTCAGTCAAAATAGGATTCAACCTTTTGAGTGATCCTCCAATTAAGAATTGAATTAATATATATTTAATAACGGGCAAGTTAAAAAAAAATCAGTGCAGTGCTATTGGAGTTAATAGATGCTCAGCTTCTGTGAGCAAATGCATTTAGACTACATCCACTGATCTTTTACACTTTTTAAATGTAAAATAAGTATGGATTCTTTTCGATTTGTTGCAGTGTCATTGTGGAACTGTTTAAAAGCTCAGATATAACAAATGGATAGTTTGCAGGGATTTACATTGGCATGAAAAATAGATGATAGAAAAGGAATCTTCAATTGTATAAAATTGTTTGTAGGTTTTTATTACCTTTGTGTTGTTTATCAGATTTCATATTTTGTATTAGAATGGTACACTTGTCAAGCTGCGTATTGTATGCATCGACCACAATGGAAATAAGCCCATTTGACCATTTTTTTGTGTTATCAGTGACTGTCATTGGTACTGAGGGGTGAGTGTCTATATCTCTTGTAAGAATATGAAATGGTAAAATAAAAATTTTATCAAATTCAGAATTCATGCTGGAGTTCTTGGAATGTATATGAAAATAAAATAGATGATGTGAAGCATCTTTGAGAAGTAAGAAATGCAGATGATCTCCAGTTTGTTAAGAAATGAATAAACATTTAAAATGAACATTTTTTAAATGTTTCAAAAGAATGTTTGCCAATAAAGAATGGAAGAAATTTCTACTTATGCATGACCACACATTTCATACACACAAAACCTTACGTGCATCGGTTTTGTTGCAATGTTTTGAGGACATCTCTTGGTACGGCCCATTCGCCCTTAGACATGGCCAATCTCTTTTATATAATAATCTGTAGCTTATAAAGCTGTTCACATATCAAAACGCTGAGTCCGTATCTGCCCTGTGCTGAAACCAATGGCTCATAAGACAGTGAATTGAGTTGCTATTTCCCACTCCGGTAACATAGTTTTCAGGTTGAGCAGCCTAGTTATTGTGGCACTATGTCTGCATTATGCTGCTATTACTGCTGTATTATGAGCAGGGGTGGCTGGATTGCATTCCAAGGCAAAAACTCATAGGAGAGGGGAGCAAGGGTTCTGTTAACATTTATCCATGAAACCATAACCAGCCCTACTATTGTGACCAGTCTATCCACAACAGTGTGTCAATGGGGATTTAGGAGTTCACGTGTTATGCACTAATGTTAAATGAGCCTAAATAGGCTTGGCACACAAATGATATTCCAATAGTGTTTTAAAGGTCATGATCACTGGCAAAATAATTAATTACAAATATCCACATACTAGCTATTTCTAGCAAAATGACCTCAGTCAGGAAGGGTATCCACCTACTTTTGCCCATATGGTAAATGTCCTACATACAGCCCCACATATAAACAGAACTGGCGGTGTGGATCTGATCTGCATGCAGACAGCAGTAGTGGTCTGCTTTAAGAGTTAAGATAGAATACCCTGCCATTTGAGCAACAACATTATTACTCTCCAGTCTCACTAAATGAGCCAGTGAGTGCAGCAGTCACTGTGATTTCCCACTTCCATATCACAACCCTCATCATTTTCCTTCTTTAATCTTTCCTTTCAAGGCTCTTGGTCTTGTTATCTGCCAGAAAGAACATTTTCCTCTTTCCAGTTTCTGCTGAAATAAATAATAAAAACAATGAATTATATTATTCCTCGCAAAATATCTGAAGAATTTCTAAACAATACATTGTGTGTAGCATTTTTTATTTCATATAACCATTTCCCTATTTCTTTCATTTAGAAGTAGAAATATTTCTGGATATACAGATGCTGGTCATAAAATTAGAATATTATGAAAAAGTAGATTTATTTCAGTAATTCCATTTAAAAGGTGAAACTTGTATATTATATTCATACATTACATACAAACTCATATATTTCAAATGTTTATTTCGTTTAATTTTGATG
>JAOUQU010227823.1:0-13794 GCA_028566735.1 Ammoglanis amapaensis
GTCTGGATATATATATATATATATATATATGGATATATATATATATATATATATATACAGGTGAGGTCAAAATGACTTAAAACTATTTGACAATATAGTCTCAGTACTAAAAAAGTTAAGCAGGTTTTTCTCAAGGGCCCAACAATGACGAGCTTAAACTATTTGTGATGGAAGCCACTGCTTTACTAGAGAAACTAAAATATCAATACCAACATTAGTATCAATACTGTCAATATTTGGCAAGTTAAGGTTATAATCCCACCAAAATTTGCAGCAATCAATATTATACAAACCCAAAATGCATGACCACATACATGAATAGTGATGACTATGATCTAATTGTTTATCTTCTTTATAGGTACTAATATTTTGTATAGTGTGCTGTGTAAAATAATTTCATATTAATAAAGTGTAATACCTACTGTTCAACTATGAACGTTTATAATTAGTTTGTAATTTGGCAACTTTATGATTTGACTGTAAAACCTCATGGTATATTTCTTCTTGCTGAACACAGTTTGATGATCATTTGGTTTGCCAATCACAAGTTAGTAAACAGAAGCAACCATCCAGATATAAAAGATGCTTTAACTGTTTGATAAAAAGCTTCATTTGTTAAAACATGTTAGGAATGCTCACAGCATGCACTAACAATGTTAAGGTGTATGCTTTTATTTGCATACTGTAGCCTTCAGCAACATTGAGGTTGATCGTTCAGTAGCCAAGAAGCTGTTACAGTAATATTTATGAAGAAATTAATTGTCTGTCAAGCTTGAGCTGTAAAAAAACAAAATATTCAAATCACATATTTAGACTACAAATATTAAATATTTGTTTAAGATAGGCCTATGTTTAAAAAAGTAATTCAAAGACTACCGCACCTAGACTACCGCACAAGCCTGTCTATATTCTGCAACAGTTGCAACAACCTGTTCAGAAGTTTCGTGTATTCGACCAGTGTGTGTTCCATCGTAAACCTAAATAGGATTAAATGGTGGTAAATTATCATTTTAGTCATACAATCTCAGTACAATACAGTATAATATGGTGGGGCAAAGCCGTTTAGTGCTAATAAAAGTTTCAATACACAGATCATAGATCACAAAGACGGTAAAAAAAAATAAAAATAATCTTTGCACTCTTAGTATTGGTCCCAATCCTAAATTAGAATAAAAAGGTCACATCAGGTTAGGAGATGCAAAATTATTAATGCAAGATTAATAAATAATACTGGGTTTAAAATTTATTTTTAATATGTTGCACTCAGGTCCTGAATACTATGGCTTTTTAATCAATAGAGGAACATACAAAAGGTGGATTAACGGTACTAACATTGTCTCTAGGGGTGATGGGTATGGTTATCATAACCATAGATTGTAACAATTTTTGTATTGTAACAACATTAACAATTTACAGAGTATTTCTGGCCAGCACCTACGGCACAAATATGATCAAGTTAAATGATTATATGAAAAAATGATAAAGCGGCTGCTACACAAGCTGAAGAAATATAATGAAATTAATTGAGACTATTTAAAATTCATGAATGTCAAACATTTATATGTGGATGGTGATTTGAGTAGTTCTTTAAACTGGCCGTGTTTTCTCTATAAGCAGTGTGAAAGCGAGCTAAGTGAACAGATGCTGGCTATTCACACGAGTACACATTCAACAGCTCCCTTAATAGTCCAGTCAATAACCATCATTTCTGTTAGCACAGTGAAAAAGCTTAGAAAATTACAACCGCTCTTGAAACAATTCACACTGATTGCAGCGTTCTATTAAAAACGAGTCCAAAACACTTCAAACCAACAGTGAAGCACACAGCTTTAGCTCTTGTTTATTTCCTTCATAGTCATATCCAGTAATTGTTTGGAACGGACACACACAGGCTACAGGGGAATATAGCTACAACAGAAAAATCTAATTAACAAAATAATAATATGTTAGAAAATTGGCTAGAAAAATAAATAGAAAATTGGACCTGGTCTATTAACAGAAGAATAGTAAAATATATGTTGTTAACATTTGTGGGTAACATTAACCAGAAACCAAAGTTCCAACAGACTTAAATTTACTTATAGCAAGTATTTAGTGAGTGAGTAATGGTAGTTCAGTGACCAGCTAAAATGCAGAAGATGTGAATATACTATGTCAGTGTATCGTTTGCATGCATTTTGGTAAATTAACTAACCAATGGAAACCCGTGGGAAAATAGGAAAAATGATGAAAACTACACAAAGATGAGAAATTAGAATTTGTCAGGGAAATTTGTGCAGTTGTTAAAGCTGCAACAATTGAGAAAATTATAAATGAGTCTGTGGAAATACGGGAAATACGTCGAAACTAGAATGCAAAGCCAGTTTTTGTAAAACATAAAATGTTCCCGATGTAGGTTTCCATCAAGTGCTCCCTCCATCTTCATCGTACATCCCAAAACAGACTGAAGATTAATTCTCTACTCTGAACTGCCATCTGGGTGTGAGTAACTGACTAAATGTGTGAGCGTTAAGGGGCCCAGTAATGGTTAGGCAACCTGCCCCTTTAATGAAAAGCATCGTTTGTCTGTAATGTTAATAAATTTAATATTGCAACAGTTATTTGGCAAAACATTACATAAAATTGCCATGTACCCAATTATAAAATATACATCCACTTGTTTGTTATTATAAACAATAAATCTAACAACTTTGTGCTATTTTAATATAAAACTAATTCAATACACATCCAAAAAACAGCCCATGAAATGGTTTGGATCATAAAAATGTAACTATTAAGCATAACTTTATATTTAAAGCACCGCTGCTAATGACTATTTTTATAATGCGGTATCCATGTTCTTTAGTTCAAAACAAATGTAATATTCCTTACTACTTTTTTATAGCACCGAAGATTCCTAGTAATTGATTTTCTCTTACATGTGGCATTAGGGATATATCGTGCATCTGGCACTCAAGCTTTATCAATAAACAGTTCTCATGTAGATTAGGAACTGAGCGCCGGCTGTGTGATATTTCCTTAAAGCTTCTCCTCTGGGGAAGTGTGATGCAAATAAGAGAAACAGTTTACCGTCTGCAAAGGAAAGTTCAGGATAAAAGTTAAAGACAATGGTGGAGTAGGATTTCTGAATGGTGATTTAATCTATAGACTAGAACACAGTTGTGATGGGGCCTTATTGAACTTGTGTGTGTGTGTGTGTGTGTGTGTGATGGGGGAGGGGGTGTCTGGGGGTTTGACAAGAGGAGAGGCGGTTGCCCTCAAACAGGGCCAGATGAGCACTTTGCATAAACTCGTTGAGTAGTCAACAGAGGGACATGTTGAGCAGGTGCTCACAAATAAGTGTGTGTGTGTCATGTTACAAAGAGAACAATACAAACTTGTAGAATAAACGGACGTAACTGATGGTACAGGAGAGGGTGAAAGAAGGTGAAAGAAACAGAAATCACACACACACACACACAAATACACATGCAATGTATGTACTACACACACACACACACAGATGAAAACTGGATGGCAAAGTATGATGATCATATTGAAAGGTGATGCCAGTTGTTTTTGATTTTTTTAATGAATAGAGTTGATAAGGTATGAAAACAACCATGTACTGCAAACACACCAGTAATTTTCTTTTTCAGACCACAATACCTTGGCATAAATTTCCTTAATAGAATGAAAACATGTCAGATTGAACTAGCACCAAGGCAAGACAATCCCACATTGCTCAGCATGCTATAACTACGTTATAGACCATGATAAAGGGATTATTGTGAATTTTTCAGCTAAACTGAGAAAGTTCAATCCAAGCCTTGATATCACACAGCCCAAGCCATCAAATCCAATTTATCAGTGCTCGTTGGACAGGCCATCAAGGTTTTTATCACAGCACCTCAGTGGAATTCATGTCAGGATGTTGACATGACCACCATTAAACATTAATTTTATTTCTTTTGAGGTACGCATAGGTGGGTTTACTCGTGTGTCAAGAAACCCCACGGGCACAGAAAAAATAAAATGACTCTTGTAATTTAACTTGTGGTAGAAAAGGATTTAAACACTAAATCAGCTAGCTTAAGATCTACTTTTTCAGCCAACAGATCCTTGCAATCTACTTTTTCTTGACCAATGACAACCTATATATTCTGATTATTGGCACCAAATGGTATCAGGTTTGTGTAGTCAGGACAATCATTTAGCTGATGCTAAATTCTCAAGCTTTAAGGGTTCATCAGTAAAGGTGAACATTTGTTTTTAGACGTCATTATTTTAATATGGATATAATATGTTGATCTAATGATTTTATATTATTCCTCAACCAACGAGAACCTTCATTTCATATGAAAGCCTAACTGAATGAAACAGTTGACCATTGGGTTTCACGTACACATACGACTGCAGTAAACCAGATTTGATCTTTGCCTCAGGTTATTGTTTGATTGGATTTCCTCCATGAACCATGTTCTCAATAATATGGTAGTACATTAACAGTCTGTTCTAAACGATCCTTGTGAACAAAGTGTAAACAAGTCATACAATAGACTGGCAGTCAGTGAATTTCCTTCTTCCTTTCCATTTCATGGGATTTGTTCAGTGGTAATTTCCATCTGATTGAACTGTATGCTAGATCTGTTTTATAGAGGCATTTTTACAGCTTAAATCACTGTTTATTTGTTATTTGTAATTTAAATGTCATGCTTTATACACATTGCTTGCAAACTCTTTGTCTAATCAATATGCACAATAAAGATTCAATAGAATTTATTTCTGTACACAATTGTATTAATATTAAAATTTGGATGTTTAACTCACCGTCGTTTAAAAGCCTTCTATTGAACAACTAAACCACATTTTGCACTAAATTCTTTCTATATGTCTCTCAGTGCTAATAAATGAGGTGATGAATCTCACTGGCGGTTCAACAGAAACACACCACAGCCACTGAGAAAACTATAAAGATTCTAGGTGAGGAAAAGACGTGCTGTGAAACACATGGCCCCTCGCAGACTGGCACACTTTACAAACTACTAGGAAACAAAGAACAGAGAAGGCATGATTTTCTTCAGGCTTTTATTATAAAAGAAGAAATATTTACACCAAATGTTGAATCCACATGAGAAATGTATTCCGTCTAGGAATTGCGGATCATGCATTTATCACAGAGAACAGAGTGTTAACTTTCATTCACAAATCTGTTTTCTATTTTCTTTTTCCCCCCAGTTTGTGTTTGGGTGGAGGTGTGCGTGTTGTGTATTTGGAGAGTTTGTGTGTTTTGGCAGTGCTGTATGACAATGACTTAATTTCAGCTGACCAGGGAACACGAACCGCTTAAAATTCATGGCAATAAAGCCAAGGTCATGTCCTTGACAAGAGAGCTAACAGTGAACATGCTTCAAGTTTAACCGCATTTCATTCAGATAACAAGTGGCCACTATATGAAACCGAACCATAGTTAAAATAAACAAAACATTACCCATTTTACAGATTTCTAAACACATTAAAACCCAAACAAGTCATCTTTAAGTCGTCTGTAATTAAAAAGAACTTTACAACTTTAAGATCATTTTAAAACCCTGTGGACTTAACCTTGTGACCCCAGTATGATGAGGAACTCTCACGTGGAACAACGCTGGCGCACTCATTTCCCCATTAGGCGAAGTTACTTGGAAACATTTGGTCAATGTTTTCCGAAGTTTGGATGGCTGATGTCTCCGACATGCTGTCTTCATTAAAAGCACAAAGTCGATTTGGAAACATGAGCTTTGAGCCCACTGCTAAACCACATTCTTCAGATTCCCTGTAAACAATCAACAACAGAAAACGGAAAAGCCAGAAAGACAGAGGAAACAAATTATTTGAATGAACAATCTGTGTTTCAACCTAAACACACATTTGAATTAAAAGCAGTCACACATGGTTCAACTCTTAGTATTTCTAGGAAAAGTAACAGAACATTTCTAGCTTGTCAACATTGTAATAAAAATACTAATAAAGTGAAATCAGTTTTATTATACATATATTACACTCTGTTAAAGATTCTACTGTGGATCTGGTTCTTTCTGGCTGTGACTGGAGCATAACCCAGGTTTTTAAAAGATGATCCTCTCTCTCTCTCTCTCTCTCTCTCTGTGTGTGTGTGTGTGTGTGTTTGTTTTCTCAGTACCCTGCAACAGACTGGTGTCACCTGTTCAGGTGTTTGGTGTATTCGCCCCATGTGTGTCTGTCCATGACCATAAACAGGACTAAGGGCTGGTAAATTAGATAATGGTTGTGTGGAAATTATGATCAGACTGGTACATCATGACTTACAGAACAGATGTAATTCACACAGGATAATAATCATGTCAGCATCTCACTATCTCAAAGACAAGTTTGCACCTTGTCAGAATGCAAACAGCAATGTCAGATATCCACAATCAAGCAAAGCAGGCATGCAAATGCAACAGCATGTAAATCGTATCACTCTATCGCCAAGCTACGATTTGCATGACACTCGATACACATTTAAAGAGGACATCCTGGTTGCCCTGACCAGCTGGTGTTTCGATAACATGTCGCTCACAGCAATGAAAGTTAGCGATACGGATTGCTTCGGAGGATTTAGATCCTGTGTTAAAGACTTGAAACACTTCCATGTGGGGTGCAAGCACGAGTGAGTGGCACGCTCTGTTTCTTATTAAGCGAATGTCCGCTTGTGTACGTTTTTGGAGCAGATGTTTAAAGCTGTGTGACATTATTGCACACACATCAGACCACAAATTCCTTCATCTCAGATGAAACACGGTTATGAGCGTTTAATGTGCAGCGACATACATCCTTCCATCTGCATGGTATTCATTAGTCATTTCACTCAGGCTTTAAGTTCTGACTTGCCAGAGTAATCATTAGCTAATGACCGTCCAACAGACTGGCTGACAGAACTTTGCTTCCGAATACTTTTTTAAATAGTGCAAGGTTTCTACAGCACCATTAATGTATGGACTCTTTTATAATACAGTGGGACCTTAAGTTTGACTTGTGGTTTGGCACTGATTCATTTTACCTGCATTACTTCTTAGGTAAAAAAAATAGCAGTACTAATTTAGATTGAATACAGGTTGGCGTGAACCCACATAAACATGAAGAGAACATTCACAAACTCCACAAAGAAAATACCTGGACTGCCCCACCAATTTCTTAATAAAGTTTTTTTCCAATCTAGTTGTACAGTATTTAAATACCCTATTAAATTTGCTATTTAAAAATGTAATTTTCCAAATTGATATCCAAATGTCTTGTGGTGCACACAGTGACACAGTCAATAACAATTTAATCCCCCCAACTACACTAAAAGCTCAGATATTTCCGACAACAACCACGTGTGTTGTTTAGACACTTTTAGTTCTCTCCTTTACCTCCCCTTTCCTCACATAGTTTAAGATCTTGTAAATGTCCCCCAGATGTGCTAGGATACTTTGCTAATGCATAGAAGCCGAAGGGCAGACGTTAATCAATCACAGTTTTAGGGAGATTTTGCTGGCTAGAATTGCTAGCTACATGTTGGCCAAATCGTTCCTTATTTCTACAGATACGCTAGCCAAAACAACACATTGCATCGTTCTAAACAATATGTCGATGCAGCAGCACAATAATCACAGTCATTCTTTCGGGACTAATATAGTCAGGTTAATAACAAGATTAGGTCTGATCCTTGTAAAAACGAGAAAGCAGCCACCAGAAGCATGTGGGCTAGTGGTTCTCTCTTTCCTGCTGTGTGAACCCATCTCACAAGTTTATTTTCTCCTTCACGCTGTAGGAAAGAGTATTTCACAGCACCCACGTGCAGCCACGAAAAGAAAAGAAATCTAAGCAAAATAGAACATAACAAATGATGCCACAGCTAATTTGAATATAAAGGGTAGATTTTAGTACCAGAGATTTGTAGTACAGACTGACTACTAGTTAAGTACACTAAACTCTTGGCTACAACTGCTATAGCGAAATGCTTTAAAACTATACCTATGAGCAGCTGACTTGAAAAGTATAGAACATGTGAAATATCCAACACCGGAAAAAAAATTACTACCCTGACCCCTCAATTCCCCAGACTTAACTCAATGAAGCACCCTAAGACCTTGCAAGACAATGCGGTAACCTCAACAATGTAATTTTCCTTTTAAAGTTAAGTGTTGAGATTGTATATGCACTGCAAAGTAATTCACCCCAAAATGCTAGAGGTGCCTCAAGTTTCTGAGAGTCCTGTTGCGTTTGTGTTTACCCTCTGGTTTAAGTTTTTTAAGTAGATGTTTGCTGAAAAACATAGACAACAAATGCTTCTAAAATGTTGGATCATCAAAGCAAAACATCAAGGCACAACAACATTCAGAGAGTGACTACTTTGTTTACAACCGTGCACTCTCAATTGTTTTGATGGCTGTGGTGCTCTCCCTTGTAATGTGTGTTGGTACTACTAAGAAAAATAAAATCAGAAAATTGATACTATTACTAAAAAAATAGTTACTGATTGTTAACAGATAGACCGTGAACTATAGATCCTGTAGTGAATTATCTACTTTAGTTTATCTACTAATTTAATTCCCCTATTTCTTTTTATGAAGGGCACAAACCCTTTTGATGCAACTGCACTCCCTGTCACACTGTAAATTCCTGGGCCTGCCCAGCACTGCCTGTTCAAGCAGCAATCCATTATCCTTTAGAAAAGCACTTGGATTTGTATGAGGTTTCCATGGGTGGAGATGCTTAAAGACTGGCATGCAACTGTGCCAACTTATTCTTTGCAGGCGTACCAGCTGTTCCACCACATCCAGATTGCCTGGCACACAAGAAACTGGCAACGTGTGAAAGTGAGTGCAGGGACCACTTGCCGTGAGTCGATGACATTGATCGGGCAGAAGAATTGTAATCATCGGTTATCCAACAAAGCTTTTGCAATCATCACAGTACAAGAGTATGTGGAAAACAGTGTAAGATTGTTAGATAACCCATTAAGAAGGTGATTACAAAATCAAAGTTTCGGTTTTGGAGGGAGTCTGAAAATTTGAGTGCATTAGGACAGTGGAACAGCCACAGAAGCATTTATTTGTATACATATACATATGTACTGTACAACTGAATGATTTTCTTCTCATATCCCCTTGTTTGGAAGCTAGGTTTGGTTTGTTGGGGGATGTAATGATTCAGCAAGAATCATCACGAATCGATTCATATCACTGATGGACTTAATTTCTTAATTTTAAAAGATTAATCTCTGTGCAGACTGGACCGTCCTGCATTGTGAGCAGAAGGGCTTAAACTTGCCATAATGCTGAAAGCAATTTTAAACAGCTGTTAGAATTAATACGGGTATGGCTGAAACATTTTTGAATATAACTGTAAATATATGTGAATGTCATATGTTACATTATGCTGGTTTCATTACAGGTTATTTACAGGTTATACAAGTTTAATCAGGGACAATTTTAATGTCAGATCACAATGGACAATTTTGTATCTCCAGTTAATTTTACTTGCAGGTCTTTCGACTGTAGAAACTGGAGCGCCCAAAGAAAACCCAACCCAACTGGGAGAACATGCAAACTCTACCGGGTTCAGCGATCCATGTCTTTTCTATGTAATCAAACTCAGAAACTTCTTTCTATAAAGCGACTTCCTACAGTCAACCATTTCAAGTCAAGTCAAATGTTATTATATTTTTGACCATGCAGTGCATTCTGAATAAAGGTTCCATAACACATTCAGATAACACGATCATTTCATTCAATTCGACATGTTTGACCAGCCACGTGGCCGACATGCATCGTCCAGATGGCCAGTTTTGTACATCTTTATACACACACCCCGGTTCATTCAAAGCAGCCACAAACAGTCTAAATAAAAGACATGAATGGATCTGATTAAAGAAACAGCACGCCAACACAACAGACTAGTGCTCAAAACTGACCCCAGATCAGTATCTCTCTCACTACTAGCATTGGTGACTGATATTAATAGTAGGCACAGACTGACTCTAGAACTTCATACGAAAAGTATGTAACATATCATTCCCAAAGCTCAGAATAAGACCGGGAAATGTGCACCCCAAGTCCTTTTTAATTACTCGCTGGTGGTATGTCAGGGAGGGAACACACCCGCTACGTGGTACACATACCACATGGGTACTAAATATAAGCAAAGACTGGCAACGTCCAAAGCTGTTTTTATTTAAACTCACCAAGAATACAAGTTAAAACAGTTACAAGGAGCCCGGTGGACCCAGTAGCCTGTAACATACAAAAATTTTAATAAGGTGCATCGAATTAAGCAAGAGATAAGTAAACTCTAGAAAAATTCTGGTAACTCTTAATAGTCACCTTCTATTGTGATGCTGACTGAAATACATCATACCATTTTAGTGTCATCAGCAAAAATGTTACCAGTTGACTGTAGAACTGCAGTACCATCATCAAATGAAAATTTTCTTTCCCTTCAAAGCTTCTTTGGGCATTCACAACGGCGGAAAATAAAAAAGATCTCACTATATCCTAACCAGAATATTAAAATCCAGATTTTAAAAAGCTCTCTTTTCTATTCACTACAGTAATAAATTCACTTTTTCTTGCTGAGAAAATGAAAAGCTTTTTCTTTATTTCCAAAAAAAGATCCCACAAAACTTTAGTATGAAATGTGATGAACGAATGTTTACCATGTTTTCTATGAATTAATTAAATTCTGATGCATGTTGTCATTCTGCCAATTAGATTATTTAGTGTCAATATTAAAGACAATTCTTTAAGGGATTAAGGATCAGATCAGTAGTAGTGGGATCTTGAATCAGAAAACTTCTGATCTCTAACCCAGTACCGTAACCACTAAGCCATCAGTGGTTTAAAATATGACTGAGAGGGGAATAGTTAATATGGATGAGGAAAATATTACATTGTAAAATGCATTCATCAACAGCATCATCATCATCAGTGCAAACTGGCAGTGTTGAGGACTGAACTCGCAACCTTCTGGTTAGAGTCCAGTAGCTTCACCACAGACATTGATTTTATATAAGTAAACCTGAGTTCAGGGTAGTTTCATTCAGTTCAGACTATTCCCAAAGTGAGGGAAATGGTCAAGACAGAAAACCACAATGAAGCTTATTAGAAGCTGAAGCGCACATTCCATTCTCTCAAGTTACATGCACAGCAGTGACTGAAACAGTGTTCGGTGTTATATATTAAAACATCATACTGGGAAGCATAATCATATTTATAAAGAAAATGCAGCCTTACATAACAGCCATGCAAAGTGAAAAAAATACCCTACACCAAACAAAAAGACGTACGCATTGATAGATGTGCACAAATCTATTGTGCTGGAGGTCAGTTGGAAAGCTTTTATTTATCACATATACATGTGTACAGTATTAATGGATTTCTGTTTTCAAAACATGTTTCTTAATTTCATTCCATTTACATTTTCATATTAAACACGTGATTTCTTAAAACATTGTGCACGAGTGGTGGGAGGAGATGGACATTCAGCTCTGCCCACATCCAGCCTCACCCTCTTCTGTGCTCTTGTACACCAAATATGCATACAATAAAATATGCATACAACTGACAACGTTTTTAAGCAGCACTTCCTTGAGTGTAATTTACATATACTTTTCGTTCGGCAAGATCTCCACAAAAGATGGAAACACGTCACTCACTCACCTTATCTTAAAAATAAACACCCATTAACTGCCACTGTGAATTTATTGAATTTAGGAAATGTATTACTTTTATTTGGGATGTAATCGTTTTGCACAGTATGTAAGCAATAAAATAGGGGAAGTTTGGTATGTTATACATCATTATGCTTCAGTGGGTAATATTAACCGTAATATCACAGATGCGTCTGCAATACATCTGGAAAAGGTCAGAATACTGAAAGGTACAATACATAGTGTTCCATTTGGATTGATCTTACATTGGTCTTATTATTATCAGATATCAAACATGTACGTATTAGATACGTCTTGCAGATGAACATACTCTCTTTTAAATACATATTTAAGATGTCTCTGACATTTAGGTTATATGTGCTATCAAGTAAGTTTTCCTTATGTATGGTATACATAATTGTATTTTATAATACATTATATGTGGCATAATGAATAAAACATGCTCATGACTAATTATTTACATGGAATATTTATTAACTAATAAATTATATAACTTTAAGATACTGCCTTACCATTTTTATAAGTATTTATAAATCCTTGAGAATTCTTTGTCATGTTTGAATACTAATTAAATGAGTGTCTAAGCCAAGCATTTTGATGAATTCAGCCATTTAAAGTGAATCAAATAAACAAAAGACATCTCATATTTGTGAGATCCAGATGTCTTTTATCTGTCTATTTTGTAATTTGTCTATTATATTTTATCGGTGTTTCTACTATATGATTCTGTACATTGGGCTCCGCATATACTTTATGATTCATGAGCATTACATGCAGCCAAACACACCTTGACGTTGCAGCTGGCAATAGTACTTAGTGCGATTAAACTGGCTGTTCATTTTCTCCACAATTATGTCACATTGTTCTGTGAAGCCAAGTTACAAACAACCAACCCCACTGGTAAAAACCCCCGCATAACTCAAAATTGGTACGCTACTATAAAAAAAGTAAATACTGACCAACATTACTTGCCTTACAATTACATTATACAGTCAGAGCAACTGAATGTTAAGGGCCTTGCTAAAGAACAATCAATGACCTAAGCATTTTTAATCCATGCCTTAACCACTACGATACAACCTCTAGATTCAAACCTACAACATTCCATAACTGTGAAAGCCCAAAGTTCCACCCACTAGGTTACTGCTGTTCCAACAACTTTATATGAAAAAGAGATATCTTTTTGCTTGTTCGAATCCCATCATGGTGCCTGCGGTTAGTTTATAGAACACTCAGAGAACACTCCGGGAAACTACAAAAATTGGCAATTCACAAAGAACAGCTGCTTAAATGAATGGCATATGGAAAACCAGCATAACATCAATAATATAGCAACGGTTACCCTTAAAATAAACAAATGCCTGGGCATTCTAACCAGTTCTTTTAAACAGATCAGAGCAATTCCATGTGTGAGGAATCATTTC
Source organism: Ammoglanis amapaensis (assembly GCA_028566735.1). NCBI lineage: Eukaryota > Metazoa > Chordata > Actinopteri > Siluriformes > Trichomycteridae > Ammoglanis > Ammoglanis amapaensis. Next base: position 13,117 of record JAOUQU010227823.1, read on the forward strand.
CCCAAGGTGTGCAGCAAGGCTGTAGTAAGGGTATACATCAGTAGTGTGTGGTGCACGTTCTGGTCCTTGTCACAGCAAATACCTTTGATGGTGTTGATGACTCGCTCTAGTTGCTGGCTCTCATTGCGGTCAGGTCGGCAGCTCGGGCTTATCTCCAGACAATAATCTGGACCATATTCCGTAAAGAACTGCAAGAAACAAAAAAACAAACAAGCTGCTTATGAAATCGATTTAAAAAGCATGCTGATTTGTTGAGCGTGTTTTTCTGCCTTTGAATTTTATACATTTTTAATGTTTTCTAACATGACACTGCAGTTGAACAGTATCTGGTGAACTCTAACCTCAAGTGTATTTAAAAAATACAAAATGAAATAACAGCACAATACAATAATTTGGTCTAAAAGACGTTGTGATTAATATTATAGCAATACTGTATATGTATGTAGTATTTAAATCTATACATATAGTATTCGATTTGTATCTGTCTCTCTATGTAGATATGTCATCGCTGGAACTGGACAAATACTACAGTATTACATCTATTCTAATGGTATAGATGGTGTATAAATACAGTATATTAGAAATGTATGTTATTACTGCATACTAGGGCTGTCCACAACCAAGGATTTTGCTGGTCGACCAGTGGTCGTCATTTACTCCAACTAATCGACTAATAGT
>JAOUQU010227932.1:0-13794 GCA_028566735.1 Ammoglanis amapaensis
TGTGTGTGTGTGTGTGTGTGTGTGTGTGTGTGTGTGTGTGTGTGTGTGTTTGTGTGTGTGTGTGTGTGTGTGTGTTTTAACCTGCATGACCTAATCGTCACACAGTGCTTCTGTTCAGCTTATGTAACTGCAGGTAGGTGTTTTTAAAAAGGCTTTATCGCCCACACTGAGTCATGTTGTAATAGGTGGCGCTGACACACTCATGCTGTACACTTATAGAAGACGAAACAGAATGATCCCATACATTCAGGTTTTGTGAAACCTATTCAGCCAGATAGTTAATTATGAGTAATAATGAGTCTGGCTGCAAGAACAATTCATCAGTTTAACATCATGTGCTGTTCAAATAATTAATATTTTAGCAATAATTAAATTATTGATAATTGCTGCATATTTCATTGAAAGCAGCACTAAAGGAAAACACTGTACGTTTTACTTGTAATACGAATTCATAAATAATTTTGTATTTTCCAAATTGATAAGCTATGGAAAATAAAAATAAAATCAATAAAAAAGACAGTATAAACCTCAGATATTTCATGGTTTGTTTGGCCAACATTTCATTTTTAATAAACATTAATTTCTACCTTTTATATTTCAAACAAATTTGAGACAGAGGCTATTAATGAAACTACTAATTAGGTGAAAACAATGATCTCAAGAACTCAAATTTTAGTGTATAAAGGGCACAAGCATAAGTTGAATTGTGATCTTTGCTCCCTTGGCCAACATTGCCAACATTGAACATCCAGATTTATCTGGAAAACCTTGTCACCTGTCAAGCATTACAATTACATGAAAAAAAATTTCACTTAAAACTTTAATAGCAAAATGTCTTGTGCTCTGGAGCAAAGATGACAAGGATTATCCAGATTGTTATTAAAATCAAGGGTTAGTCATGGTCTGGGACTATATCAGTGATTTCTTTGTTTTGTTAGTGTGGGGCAGCTGTGACCTTAGCAAACTGGGAAAGCAATAAAAGGCATTACTTACATCTTATCCGACTAGACAACCCAGTTTGTAATAATGAGATGGAATAAAGAAATGAAAAAGGCCAGAGTTTAAACTCACCCTCCATCATCTGCTGCTGAATGTATAAATTTGTGTAAGCTCCCTTACCCAAGTGAACTCTTTGTGAAGGCAGTATGTTTTGTAAAAACAAAACTGAACTAGCTTGACTTGTCTCCAAATAAGAATTATGAAGCAAATTGTGCGACAATGATGGCTTATTATAAAAGAAATGAAGTGGATCAAGCAAAATATTATATATCTCAGGTTTATACTGACACATCTTCATTGGATTAACTGCACATACAATGTCCTACATCTTAACTATATATATTTATCTATCTATCTATCTTTTCGTTTATCGTCCATTTTTCCCAGTTCCTGGAGTAGGACGTTGATGTTTGGAGCAGAGTTTTCCGTCCGGATGCCCTTCCTGATGACAAACACCAGTAAGTGGTGGGAACTTGTAAGACTACTGGACAATTTCACATTTCCGATCAACCTAGCGCATGTTTTTTGGACTGTTGGAGGAAACCGGAGTACCCAGAGGAAACCCACGCTGACACAGGGAGAACATGCAAACTCCACACAGAAAGTCCCCAGCCCGACCCTGGGATCGAACCCGGGACTTCTTGCTGTGAGACGACAGTGCTGAACCACTCAGCCACCGTGCCGCTGTAAATAGAATTAAGCACTGGTAAAACATGGATGGATAACTTATTCGTTTATTTTATTTATTTATCTTAAATGTGAATTAGTTTATTTTACTATTATTTCATTATAAAATACATGCAGATTCAGTTACACTCACAGCTCTAATTTATTCTCTCTTCGATCTTCATTTTACCAGTAAAAATCTTATTTCCTTTCCTCCCGATAATCCACCGATCTTTTCTTTATCTATGTGACATGAAGCTGTGAGACAGAAACACTGTTGATCTGATAAATGCTTTTCATCATCTGCTGATTTGCTCTCTTCTTGATTTTGTAGCGTCATGCAGAAGAGCAGCGAGAACTTTTCACAAAATCGAGTTCAATAGCATTTCTTTAAACACAAAAATGTTAAAAAACAGGTTTTTCAAGTTTTCTCCATTCTGAGTTGCATAAAAAGCATGCCAACGATTCATTTTCTAAAAGCAATGCTTGTAGAAAATGAATCGTTGGCATGCTTTTTATGCAACTCCGAATGGAGAAAACTTGCTTCATGGACGGTAGTCAATGAGTTACTGTAATTTAAAAGTTAATACTTATGATCACTAGGTAGACAACAAGGCAGTAAGTCAGCTCACAACATTTTGGAACACATCCTTATTTCCAAATTTTATTGTAAGTATTGGGAACGGCAATGCCATTAGGAAGGAAGAGGTGGTGAAGGATGAGGAAAAGTAGGAAACAGAGAAAGAGAGAGAGAGATGTAGAAAGCCAAACCCACTGTCAAACCCATGTCTATATTAGGGAATGAATGGGCTACACATGAAGAGGAAAGCACCATTCTTGTTTTCCTCAGTCGAGGCCTAAGGACACAGTTACGGTACTGTTTTAACCAGATGTGTGCAAGAAAGACGCACCAGCCAAATCCTGTGTTTTGACAAAGCCGGCACATGCAACATGGAATGTATACGACAACCTTTTTATTATTATTACTCCCCCCTCCCCGAATTTGGGTGTTTGCGCAAGGATGCTTGTACAGTTGCAGCATTTGTGCATCTAAAGAGCCAGATGATTACGCCAGTTAAAGCCGACCTGTGTTTACGAATCTTAACGCGTCAGCGGGCCTGTTTCTAATCAAGACTAACTCACAGACGTCAAACACAGTGAAAGAGGAAGTAGTGAACTCTGAGAAAGCGGTGGGAGGACGAAGAGAGGCAAAAGAAAAGAAAATAAGCATTTGACAGTAAATAAGAACGGGAGAGGGGGCTCGGGAGAGAGAAATGACTCAGTCTTGGAAATTGTTAAGAGAGCGTGGATCGGGATAGGAGTCGTAGATCAGCGTCAGCTGAAATCCGCTAATGCGATCAAGATGAACGTCCCCCGATACAGACTTTCCTGCTTTGCTTTTATGCAGCTCGGCTCCATCTTTCTCTTTACTAAATTTGCTTCACTTCTGTGGAATGGACGGGATACAGGACCTAAAAGCTCAATATGGGACTTGGAGACTTGCCAGAGGAAGTAAAGGAATGAAGACCTCAAGAAACTGAAAAGAGCCGATGGACTTCTGGAAGAGTTTCTTTTCCTGGGTGTATTAAAATGAATCAGTGAAACTTAGAAAATATTTCACGGCTGCATTTTACCCTTTTCATTGTCCTTGTTAAGTGTCTATAATCACATGCAGAAGCTTCATCTGAGACATGGATCATTTCCAGATGATGTAGAGGAATCAAGACTTCAAGAAATCTTAAAGAACGGATGGACTTTTGGAAGATTTTAATGAAAGACTCAGTAAACTGAAGCCATTTCTGTAACCTAAATAAAAAAGCAGGGGGTCTCTATTCACACATAGATGCTTGATCTTGGACCTGGAGACTTTCCAAACCGAGTAAAAGCACCAAGACGAATGGACTTCTGGATTAGCTTGACAAATTAGGAGCTGAATCTCACCTCTTTTCAAAGATGGTTTTAAATGAATTAGTAAAACTTTGAATTGGATTTTTTTTCATGTAATCTTCAACATTTTAGCAATTAAGTGGCCCTGGTGAATAGCATAAAATCTGTAATTACACCACAGAGGTTCATCTGGGTCTTTGATGCTTCCTAGCCCAAGAAGAGAGATCAGGACCTTTAAAAAGAGACGAGTGTTAATGGAGTCTTGAGGCAAGATTTGACGAATTAGGAGCGAGGAGACCCTTGTGTTTTGTTGCATAGATTAGAATAAATTAGCAGAACCTTTCAAACCCTTTTGAGGATTTATCCACCACTCGAGTCTTATCCTTATCTTTTCTGCATTTTCGTTCCCCCCGTGGCCTTGTTGAGAATTAAAAGTGGTTAATAATCTTCGTAAAAAGCTTAATTAAAGATCTGGACGACCTTTAAACAGAAGAGCCAGTTGACTTTTTGGTCAAGATTGACAAATTAGGAACCAGGAGACCCGATGATTGTTAAACTCTTCTGGATGTGAGATTTGCTTTTTCATGAGGTCACATGAATGATTAGCTAAAGCTGTGTGATCTCATCAGCGGCTGAGTGACCCGGCCGACCCCACGCCTGGGTCAGCCGTGGCAGGACTGAGCTCACCATCCACCCGGGGTAACGAGTCGCGACATCTCCAAGACCACACGCCACTGGACAAACAAAAGACAAAAAGTCTGAGTGGAATAAATAGCAGTGTAGAGGTAAGGTCTGACGTTTCTTTATTCTGTTTATTTTGTCCTCGTTTTAATGTTAGATGTGGCAAATTCTGTTCATGGGGACGGTGCTTAAGAACCGATACTGATGCTACAAACAGTTCATGCTGTGAATGCACTGTGTAGAAAGAAAGCATGCAGTAGCTAGTTTCTAAACTTTAAATATCTCATACATTATTACAACCTATATATTTAGATATTGTCCATATTTTGAAAGATTATTTCCTGGCCAGATCAGATACTAATCTAGAGTAGTATAAATAATAATTAAAAAAACTATAAAATTAGATTTTTTTAGGACAAAAATGCTATATCTATGTATAATTATTTAAAATTGAGAAAATATTTTATACATAAATTGTACTACTAGTAGTAGTAATAATAATAATAAAGAAACAAGAAAGGAATAGTCTTTAAAAAACATGAATATAGTAATATAGTTAACAAGACCATATAGTTAACCAAATAAAATACAGAAAATAATAATAATCATTGATTACTAGAACATTTTAATTATTATTATAAAATACAGAAAAATAAATGCTATATATATATATATTTTTAAAAAAAAACCAATGGGCAGCACGGTGGCTGAGTGGTTACACCACTGTCGCCTCACAGTAAGAAGTCCCCTCAAGAAGTCGATCCCCAGGTCGGGCTGGGGACTTTCTGTGCAGAGTTTGCACGTTCTCCCAGTGTCAGCGTGGGTTTCTTCCGGGTACTCCGGTTTCCTCCCACAGTCCAAAAACATGCACTTGGTCGGAAATGTGAAATTGTCCAGTAGTCTCACCACCCACTTACTGGTGGTTGTCGTCAGGAAGGGCATCCGGACGGAAAACTCTGCTCCAAACACTAACGTCCTACCCCAGGAACTGAGAAAATGATGATAAACGAATAGATAGAGAGAGATTTTTTTTTTTTACTAGTGCTTAATCTTTTTTAGGGTCACGGTGGGGCATCACCTGTGTGATCTGAAACATTGAATAATTTATATTAAAATAATAATAACAATTATTTTTAATAATGTTTTCTAAGTGATCTACAAAAAAACTGTTCAGTTTTAAAACTGAAACTTATACATAAACTTCATATCAAATAGTATTACTATTTTATCCATGTAGACGAGTCATGGTTATATTCAGAAGTAACAGAAACAAAACAATCCTCACTGCAATTGGCAACAGGAAGCAGATGTTTCTGACAGAGGGGACACCATCCAGATGTGAGGAGCACTCTAATTATGGAGAGAGCCACTCGGTAACAGTAACCACTAATTTAAAGATCATTTGCGAGCGAGCCACCGACCGCCATCCCCTCCAAGATGTCAAGCCGATCACAAGATCGTGAAGTGTGCGGCTGACGAAGCGACTCAATTAGCAGCCCACTTCTTTCCATCTCGTAACATTTCATAGCAAGCATCTGGTGAGGCTGAGCCATGACGAGGGAGACCTAAGTGTACGTTTGTGGGGGTGGAGGTGGAATTCTTGCTGCATTCAATTATCGTCTTGAGTCACTATGATTTGTGAGGCATAGTTTATCATCTGTTATGGGGCTCTTTTTGTCTTTCAGCTGCTCCCATATTTAGGAGTCGCCTCATACCAGGATTTGTTCTGCATAGCAGGTCCTCATATTTTAATACTGGCTTGGGAGCAGCACTGAGAGTCTACTGATGACTGTAAATTCAAATATCTGTCCTGTTATGACCATCTTCATGTTCTTACACACATATTAACCAATTATCACCATGGAAATTTGAACCTAAGACCCCCTGATCTTAGTGGTGGGGGATAAAATAATTTACTGTTCCTCCACATGTGTTCCAACACCCATCTGCCTACACAGCCAGATACCCATTCACCAACCCAACCATCCACCCATCCACCGCCCGACCTAGACAACCGTTTACCAACCGATCCACACACCCATCCACCATCTCCATCCACACTCCAAACCACACACCCATCCACCAACCCATCGACACACCCATCTAACAACCCAACCACAAATCCATCCACCAAATCATCCATACACCAAACAATACACCCATCCACCAACTCACTTATCCACACATCAAACCCACACACCCATCCGTCCATCCTTCCTTCGATCCATAATCCTTCCAGATACTCACCCTTCCTACCCAATATATACACAACCAGCCACCAAATCCATCCGCATATATCAATTCATCCACCAAAAAACCAACCACATTTTCAAAAACTACAAGGATTAAATGTATTCACAATACAACGGTATTCACAAAAACTAATTCTGTGTCAGTGGAAGGATTTCAATTTGCAGTTTTGGTACAGACTATAAATTCGTATTGCCATATATTTATCTTACAGCACATTTGGACATCTGGTAAATTTGTTAAGCCTTTTACACTGAAGACCATGGAATGCACCTCTGAATAATCTTCATTTTTTCTTCTTCTTTCAGGTTTGTTTTATTACTTTGTGTGTGTCTATAGACAAGCTCTATGGGATAGTGAAGTTCTCTGGTCATGCATGTAGCCTTGTGCAAAAGGAGACGGGAGGACCGGGTAGCGCCACTTTCAAAAAAACCATACAGCTATGATGACCTCGACCTGGACTGCTGCAGTGCCGTAGCCATCAGCGGTACTGGCTTACCTGTGAGGCGCAGAGGCCATCGAGAAAGATGCTCATCTTTGCCAGAATGGTACCACCAGTCCAAGTTTGAGACATGTCTAAAAGAAAATTGTGATAAAGCTGCTCAAGGGAACAACAAGAAGACGGCTATACCTCGGTGTAATGATGTCAGACTTCCTACCTTCAAGAATGGTAAGAGAACTCAAAGAACTGATCAATATTTTGACTAAGCTTCAGCTCTGACAAAACTCTTGGCAAAACCAGTTGGTGTTTATGTCCAGTCAGATTCACAGTGAACATGTAACATAATAAACAAAGTGGTGAACGCTACTAATAACACTATCTCAACGTTTGCAGGCACATTTTCTGAAAAAGTTCTGGATTTAAAGGTCAAGGAAGTTGATTTCTTTAAAAAAGTTGAGATTGTGGATATCAAGACTTCAGACGACATTCCAAAAGTGATCATTAGTAAAGGAGAGGATAAGGAAGACGATCAATATATTATCTTGACTAAAGTGAAAGACGTAGATCTTTTCAATACTGTATTCGAGGAAGAAGTCAGTGCATTGAAGCAAGAATGTCACAACCAACCCAAGATTGGGACTCATCAAGAAGAAGATGATGATAAAGCTGCTCAAGATAACAACAAAAATACAGCTATACCTTTATTTGAAGACGTTGGACTCTCTAACTTTAAGGCTGTTAAGAGAACATTGAGAAATGCTCATGACCAATCTTTAGACAGCTCTGCAGGACAAAACCAATTCCTGTCTAAGTCCAGCCATGTGCTTGATGTTAACGCCACAAGTATGGAGCATGGTCATGTCCCTGTTACTAATACTAATCCATTTTTGGAAAAAGTTCAAGACTTAGAGGTCAATGAGTACTTAGAGGTCGATACTGTGGACAACAGTTTCTCCAAAGTTGACTATTCAGAGGAAGAAGAAGAAAATCAAGAACAAAGAGATCGAGATGATGGAGGTCTAATAGACAGTAGAAGTTTCTTTACTGAGGATGAAGAAGTCTTGGTCAGTGGTACAATGGTACAATGGTACAAAGAGGCGTTACCTGTACCCTTTTCATTTGAAGAACAGATTCAGGAACAGATCACAGAAGATGACATGGATAGTATTTCAATTACAAATTCTGAAGTTGTGGATTTTGCTCAGAATAAAGTTAATAGCTCAGATTCTAGTGTCTCAAACTGTGTTGTGCATAAGAAACACCAACACGAGAAGCTCATCACTAAAGAAGAAGTTGATGCATCAATAACCAAGTTCAGAGACTCTTACACTAAACTGGATCCGATTTTAGAAATAACTTCAACAGAATCAGGAGATAAAGCTCAGAACCAGGTGTTAACTAAAGACCCGAACTGCCCCCATTCTTCCAGGAAGTCATTGGATCTATCGAGTGATGAAATACTTTTTCAAAACAAAGACTTTCCTCATAGTTCCTCACAGATGGCAGATGAACTAGGTGTTCTGGATAATTCCCAATGTGGCAATGTCAAAAAGCTCCACACAGGTGATGAGTGTTCTTGGGAAGACGTTCCAATCTGGTCTTCAAAGGAATATTTGGACCTGAATACTCAGGAGGCCGAGGTGGCTAGAAAGCTCAAACATCAGGAGCCACCGGTCAAGCTTCGGAGACAAAAGGTAAGATATCAAGAAGTTTCACATGTATGATTTGCTTGTTATGGTGTTGTATGTATAGTTCCAGTGATATCGGGATACTTCCCACACTAGGGGGCAGCCAAGATCAAGCAGATTTATCCTTCTATGTCTACTCAATGCAAGACAGCACTGTCACCTCAATACCATCGTTTTGCTTTTATAGTTCTCCAATGAGGTCTTATAAGCACTATCAAGTAATTATTTGCCAAAACTCGAAGGTATCTTGTATTTCTGAGGGTTCTGCCGCATTTGTGTTTACACTCCAGTTTTAGCAATGAATAGGAAAGGTCACTAAAGATAACTGTTCACACTCCATTGATTTCAAGGCTATTGCGCTCCCCCTGTGGCCTGCGTCCATACTTTTTGTGGTCTGCATCGTTTTTACTCATAGTTACAACATATGGGAGTTGTACGTCGGACGATGCAGGGTTTGCTTGGCATCGATTTGATGCAGGAATATAAATTGCCTTTAAATGCTTTCTATTAAGCAATGGTGGCTGCTGGTCTTTCAAAGAAGGGAAGCTCATATATCACCCCATTCACCCCCAGATGCGCTCAGCATCCTGAAAGGGACAAAATCACAGCATTTATCTAATGAATAGTTAGTTACTGCTGTTAAATGAACTTAAATTTGACCAGTTTGTTAACAGTATAACAAGGGGGGTTGTGTTGCTTCTTTTGAACTAAAAGCAATCCCAAGTAATTTCATTAAAAAAAACAATAATCATAGTTTAGTTTCTTTTTAAAATAAAGTCTCATTGATTTTTATTTTGAATAAGCTGTACATGTCTTTGCAAATGTTACCGGCTTTCAGGAAGACGCAGGAAGGCATTTGTTGACGTACTAGTTTGTTGTAACTAAATGGCTTAACCAACTAATAAAATTGGCACAATTGTTTATGCATCTTCATATCTTGAACACGTTGGATGTCTATTTAATACCTCAGTGTCCAAGTAGCAGCCTTTCTATCAAGGTGGTGTGGACGAGAATGACCTCTTTCTGAAATGTGTGTGGAAGCTGTATGCAATTTGTCACTCTTTGACATGGGCGTAAGCAGATCAGCACTGAATATAGAGAGACACACCCTAATAAACGTTTTCTTTGTCTTCCTATCTGACTTAGTATCCCGTTTCTATATGGACATACCAATCATTGTTAACATGGATGCTAGGAGTCCAGCCAGCAGGCAGAGCTCATTCTGAATACGATGTATTTGAGATCTCAGCTGTGCATTGTTCTTGATCATTTTAATAGCCGAGAGCTCATTTGGATAATAATGCACTAAGCTCTGACACACTCATAGCTGACACGTTTGGCCTTTTTGTCAAACAAAAAACCCCCGTAGGTTTCCGCTGGCGATCGTCTTTACATATTATCAGTTGTAAAGAAAATGAGGTGCTGGATTAAGTCCTACCTCAGGTTAGATGTTCTATCCTATTCAGCGCAGTGCATCTACATAAACATCTAACTGCTGAGTTTTAATTCTTCTACATCCCTCTGGTGCTGAAAATATAAACTGTAAATTGGAGGCAGGTCAGATTCCACTGCCCTCATACAGAACATTATTTGATTGGATAATATTTCTGCTTAATTAGTGCAGCTTTTAAGACCATGCATTCTGAAGGGCAAAGCATGGAACACACTATATGGGTTACATTAAAAAGCTAATCAGCTAATCAGCAACAGCAATCGTTTTAGAAAATAACTTGCTGTTATGAAGTCAATCTTCACAGTAATGTGTATAAAAATAGAGTACTAAAAATTCTACTCAAAGAAACGTGATATTTCTTATTTCCATTGTAGTGAATTATATTTCTTAAGACAAAACATACTAAATAACTAAGTAATGTACTAAGTAAAAGTAAAATCTGCTTTAAAGGCACATTATGCATCACTTGCTTGTTTTTCTTATGATGCTCCCACTTTAGGGCTGGAGGTAGGTAGGTAGGTAGGTAGGTAGGTGGGTGGGTGGGTCGATCGGTCGGTCGGTCGGTCGGTCGGTCGGTCGGTGAGTAGGTAGGTAGGTGAGTAGGTGAGTAGGTAGGTAGGTAGGTAGGTAGGTAGGTAGGTAGGTAGGTAGGTAGGTAGGTAGGTGAGTAGGTGAGTAGGTAGGTGAGTAGGTGAGTAGGTAGGTAACTTTGACACTACTCCCATTACGTTGGTTGCTTGGTTGGTGGGTAGGTATTAGATTGGTAAGTAAGTAGGTAGGTAGGTGGGTTAGGTTTTCTATTCATCTTAATGGGAAATAATATCTCTATTACTCAACTCCTTTAAAACTTTGACTCTACTCTCCTTAACAATTAAAATCAAGTATCTAGTTATCACTGTTCTAATTGATCTGATAAATAATTAACCATCAAGCTACTCACTACATGTGCAATTCATCAGACCACAAAAGTTAACAAAAGTCACAAGAACCAGAACGTTTATAGAGAGATGTTAAAATTCATTCTTTTTATGTTTCCCCTTTTCATTTTCTTCACTTCCATTTGCTTCTTTTGCATTTATTCTTTATTTAGATTTTTTAGAAGCATCCTTACATTACATGTTACATTCCTTTTGGTTTTTTTTTTCTCATTTCGAAATTCTTCCATTTTCCTTCTTCCATATTTCTGTTTTATCTTGCCTCCATTTCTTCCATGTATTTATATATTTTCTCTCACCCTGAATCTCATTTTTCTGTTCTGCAGCCAGGCTCATTATAAAAACTCACAGGCAAGCAATACATGAACCGGTGTAAAGTGTCACTACAGGAAGTGTATCAGGAAACACAGAATAACTTGCTGGCTAACAGTTCTGGTCTTAATTGGGCCCAGAAAGGTCAGTAGAAGAAAAAAAATCATAGCTCGACTCCTGACCACAAACCCCTCAGCTGCCTTTACTGCTGAAGAGCAAATGTACAGAATCCGAGCTGAGTTCAGTCAGGCTGACCTGTTTTATTACACCAGTGCCTGTGGCTCTAAGCAAACCTACTAGCGTAGATGAACCTGACACCGGAGCAGTATAATTAGCGGTATTAGCACGGACTGTTTTACATAAGATGATATTGCATCAATGGATACTGTTCAGACTTCACAGAAGTGTAGTAGTATGTACTCGCTATGATTTTGCAATCGGAATAAACATCGTTTTGCACAGGGAATACACTATACTGCATAGGTATTGGCTTAACCATGTAATAAATTGTCCATATAGTACACCGGAGTTGGAACTTTAATCAATTGACTACTTGAATGATTGTAGAATGATTACTTGGGCAAAAAAAATCAATGAATCATGTAGGCTTGATTGAGTAATTAAAGAATTACCTTGGTTATTAGTGGTTTGGTTAATCACAAAGCTATAGCTCCAATTAGGCTGGCGACTTTATGTTACGGTTTGGGAATGGGCTATTGATTAGGCATGTGTTCAGAGTCAGCATAGTTTTGACAAATTACTTGTGTAAACATTTGTACTGTTAACTTTACTTTTTTTTACCAATGAGTTACTGTAGTAGTGCGACTTTTTACTGCATGCCAGTCTTGCACACCAGAATATGCCACTTTGAATCTCTGGTTAGCTTGGTTAGATGTGACCGTAGTTGCCTCATGAACTACACAAGGAGCAAAAGCTGTCCGATGTCCCTCCAGGGATGGGAAAGAACTTTCACCTCTGTTGGCCATTGGACTCCATAGAACTTTGTCTTCACACAGTGATCATACAGTCACCTTGTCAGCAAGAAAATCCCATGAGGCTTGTTGTTCACCCATCAAAAGCATTGCCATTTTATTTGAAGTCTTTTAACCTTTAAGCCCAAACAGGACATAAGAGACAAGAATGTTCTTTACAACAGTCCAGCGAGCAATCTCTGACGATCATAATGGCCGGCAAGCACCCGAACATCCTCACGCATGCATGCATGCTCATAAAACCTCTGCTGGTGTTTTGCTCAGACTGTTGTCTATAATTACCCAGTTGGTTTGGATCTCTCTGGTGTCAGCTCGATAATTGGAGCTACAGTAATTCCCATTTTAATTGCCTTATTATTATAACAGAAGCCTCAGTTTTAAAGGCTTAATAAACGAACAAAAATGGCATTGACTCATAATTTATATAAACAATGTAATAGCTGCACAATGCAAAAACAAAACACTTAAAATTGTTTTCCTTGCCTTTTTTCACATATTAATAACGTAATGGTGTAAACGTCATCTATGTCAGCAGTTGTAGATTCTTGCCAAGCTTTTAAAGCCTTACACATTTTAATTTTTTTTCTATATTTATTACAATGATGAGTAAAATTGTTATCACCATCGATACTCAGCAATTTTTATTTCACAAAATTCTTTTGTGCACAAATAAATAGTTTATTGAGTTTATGAAAGAGCATAGGGCAGCACGGATGTGGTCCAGTTGGTCCAGTTACTTTCAGAATTTATAGACTTAGTGAATCAGTTAATCAGAGAATCATACAGCCTCAGTGAATCGTTTAATTAGATTTTTACTTTCAGAATCATATAGACTTGGTGTCTTATTTAATCAGAGAATCACATACTGTGGTGCATTATTAAATCAGGGAATCATATAGTCTTAGTGACTCCTTTTATTAGAGAATCAAATACAGTAGTGTATATTTCAATCAGAGAATCATATAGTCTTAGTGACTCCTTTAATTAGAGAATCACATACTGTGGCGTTTCATTTAATCAGAGAATCAAATACAGTAGTGTATATTGCAATCAGAGAATCATATAGTCTTAATGAATCCTTTAATCAGAGAATTACATACTGTAGTCTCAGTGTTCCATTTACACGGAGAATCATTGAATCATTTAATCAAAGAATCACAAGGTCTCTGTGAATCTTTAATTAAACAACGAATACTGTAGCCTCAGTGAATCATTTAATCAGTGAATAATATAGCTTTAGTGAATTAATCAGAGAATCATATAGCCTTAGTGAATAATTTAATCAGATATTCACATACTGTATCATTTAATAAATCATACAGGTCGCCCGACAGGACCTCATGAGTCGCCCGCGGGCCTGTTCTAAAAATAGCTGCATATTTTGCGTATTGATATTTATTTGTTTCCTACCCTGTTAAATGATTGTTGAAAATGATTGTGAGAAATCATTGACATGATCAGCATCTTCACATAGATGAATATCATTCAT
>JAOUQU010228039.1:0-13794 GCA_028566735.1 Ammoglanis amapaensis
ACACCTTATCCTCGTATGGTGGGCAGTCCTACTTTAACAAGTAGTTTATGGTATTTAGATGCAAGTTCCAACTTTGCAATAACACTTTAGGGAAAATCCTTTCCTGCAGAGAGCAACCAAAGCCACTTTGAAACAAACTGGTGCATCAATAACAACTTTCTTGACCAACATTAGTGTCAATCCTTACAAATGCAGCCGTAAATGTTCTCAAAGTCATACAGAAATCCTTCCATTGAGAGGAACAATCACAAAGACTTGCGTTATAGTCTCCCCAAATCAGTTTCAGTTGTGCCAACAATATTTTCCAGTTTTCTTGATGTTAAAATGTATTATTTCCTTCTTCAAAGGTGACGGAGTCAAAAAAGTTCTCGACTTATTGAACATCGAATTTCAAAGAAATTCATGATTCAGAATTTCTCTTCCACAAAATAGTCAGATATTAAAAACTGATGTGAGAGGTCACATTTATTTACAAATCATCGGTTGGTCTTTGCGTGTTATAAAGCCGGCATGGTTACATTTTGTTAAGTGCCAGTAAGGGTCAGTAAAGGTGCCAGTAAGCGTCTTGCATCTCATGAGGTTGCCAGTTAAGGCAGAAAGAACAGATTAACAAATCAAACCAGCTAAAGACCAGTTGTTCAAAACACACCCTGTGCTGGTTGGCTATTTCTTGTTGAACTCTTAACCAGCATTGGGTATTTTTTTCCTGGATGATCGGCTGATCTTGAGATAAATTTAAAGCAGAAAATAAAACAATTTGAATGGAGTTGTGAGATTTGGTGTCTTCCATGTCCTAATTCATCATATAGCTGGTTAAAGAATAAAATACTCAATGCTGGTCAAGAATTGGTTAACAATCTAAAACCAAAAAGCATGTGTGTGTGTGTTGAACAGCAGATTATAGCTGAATTTTTTATTACAGGGTTTTCAGTAATTCCACTATGAACTATGAGAATTCATAATTCGTCATTTTGCGTATTAACTACAGTACTCAGGACGTCACGAATGAACTTCAGAGAAAACGTGAATAAAAACAAAAGCTGCACTCATTTTGTAGGGAAACGTGACGTCACTAATACTCGAGTCGCCATGGCTACGCGGAACCGTACTTACCAGTACAGTTCAGTTTAGTATAACGAAGTTTTCCAGCCATTTCCAGCGATCGTTTTAAAATATAAAAGTATAAAATATAAACCTAAAACTATTCTTATATACCCGAATCTCCATCCTCATCCTCATCAATCAGGAATCTCAGAGGAAGAACCTACCGTGCAACAAGTGTTCCATCCCGGCCTGGATCTAAAACCTGCCGAATCCTCCGAACTGCGCTCTGGTGTTTAATTTCAGGACTAAACACGGAGTGCAGGTGTAAGTGTTAATGCTTTTCTGCTGCACAGGGAAACAGGTGATCTGATACTGTGAGAGGAGGAGGAGGAGGAGGAGGAGGAGGAGGAGGAGGAGAGTCCACAGGGACTGGAAACGTGTTAACTCTTTCCCTACCAGCTCCACACGTCCACCAATCTGATCAGTTTTGGTCAGAATGAACTCCTAAACTCACAAAATGGAGCTACAAACATACACTAAACTGCCAAAAGTATTCGCTCTCCTGCTTTGACTCACATATGAGCTTAAATCAATCAATCCAATCCTTAATCCATAGGGTTCAATATAAAGTTGGTTCACCCTTTGCACATAGAACAGCTTCAACTCTTCTGGTATGGCTGCGTACAAAGTTTAGGAGTGTGTTTATGGGGATTTTTGACCATTCTTCCAGAAGTGTATTTGTCTCTGTTGTAATTCATCCTAAAGGTGTTTCAGTCAGGTTGAGGTCAGGACTGAAGTTCAGCCGTCTATGTCATGCACCGGTGGCATTTATTCTATCAGCAGTACTAAAGACACTATATGGATGTAACCAGTTGAAGAACGTATAACATGTGAGCGTAAGACTGCATCGGGATGTGGGAGCTTTTTTCTCAGGCGCTTCGTGCAATCCAGAAACCGAACATTGGAGAACAAGAGGCCATTCATATGCAGATCGTCTGGCGGTCGGCCGATAAACTCTGGCCAAGTCGACCATAATACACTCAGGAAAGTGCACAGACCTGCAGCTACACCAAGACCTTATGTATGATTAACAGCATTTCAGCACAGTAAAGAACCAAGCGTAAGATAAAATATCGAGATAAATTACTGTCAATTAATAATGCAATAATAACTGTGACTTCAGTAAACATATTATTACATATTATAATGCATTGTGAATACCACTAATGAATCCTGGCCAGGATTATAGTAAGTTTAATACAAAGATGGGAATGCCACCCTAACCCTCCCCCGGCACCGTGCACTGGGCAGGAATTCATTGATCCAGTAAAGAACATCAAGACAACTAACAACCCATTCACTTCCAGTCACTTCTACAGGCAACTATAGACAACTTTTTTTATATAAATGAAATAAAGTAACAATGGAACGATAATACTTAGTTAATAATTAATTAGTTAATAATTAATAACAGCTACAGATGAATAACAAATTCAAGTGTGTTTCTAAATTGGCATCACCTTACTGCTATGAGTATCTACAGCACCATCTAGAGGTCTTGTATATGTTTACCCAAACCTGTTTTTGTTTACCAGGTGATAAAGAAGGCGGAGTCTGAGCTCTACAGCCTCAGGTAATCTCTTTTAACTCAACTGCAGTACAATTGTAATTAGCAAATAACCAAATTATCCTTCAATTGAAGGTTAAGTGCCTGGCTTAGTGGGCCAACAGTGGCAGTAGGCGTCAGTTCCGGCTGAAGCAGGTGTGTGTGTGTGTGTGTGTGTGTGTGCCCGGGTGAGTATGTAAACACAGACAAAAACAATTGTAGACACACCCAGTATTCGAGCAAAACTATTTAGACACCACTTGTTTTCACAACAGTTGTAATAAATTGTTTATATAAAGGAAATTATACACTTACAGTTACTTACAAAGCATGAAATGCTTTATGAAGACATGAATGCACAGACGCACCCAACAGCTCTGGGATGAACTGGAATACCAACTGAGCCATCGTTTTTATTATATATATATATATATATATATATATATTTATTTATTTATTTTATTATCGGATGACTTTATACAACAGTATCATGAAAAAGCTACGGTCTGTTCAATGGACTTACTTAAGGATCTAAGAAATGGCAAAAAACTGTTCCACTTCCTAAACCCTCATGATGGCAGTATAGTGTATATAAATGTAATAAATAAACAAGCATGTTCTGTACCTTATCTCCAAACCCGTGAGGTACTACGTCGATCGTCTCAGGACCCTGATGTGTAGACAATGGTGTGGATGTTGTGTGATGAGGAATCACATTATCCAGGTCTGTTTCTTCTTTCCTGCTCTTGTAAGGATCCTTCACAGCATCTACAGACTGATATATTTGCTCCGTCTTCGGGGTCCACATGCTGGGATCCCAGCCGGCCCTGGTGAGCATCTGAATATCCTCACTGAGGTCCAGCTGATGCTTATCTGTCTGTGGGGAAGCTGAGCTGACTGTGGGGAAGTGCGGTGGCGACATGGCATACGGTTCTTCCATCTCTACTGAAGATGAGGAGTTTTGTAAGGCATCTTGTGTGATGCTGTGTAAGAGATCCTCGTGTATCTGAGGTGGTTCTGGCAAAGGATCGGTGTCTGAAAACATGATAGGAAGGTCGTCTGGAGGCGGAAGAGGCTCGTTCTCGAATGGCAGTACCGTGATGTATTGGGCGGGGATGAAGAATGGCTGCGTGCTCTCATCTTTACGTACAAACCACCAGTGGTCGGTCTTTTTAGCCAACAGTATGTAGCGCTCATTGGGCTTTATGGAGATCTGTCGGCCATTGCGTGCGGTGTATTCGTACTGGAAGTTGACCAGTACCTCATGCTGAGGCGTCGTCATTCCACAGCGACCTTAACAGGGTCAGGGTTCACAACGGATCATCTGTGGCATTGGACATAAGAGAAAAAAATGGGAGAAAAGTATTAATTTGTACGTATGATAACGTATTTAACTATTCCTCACTGAGAATGGCTGCACTGGATCCCAAACACCTTGGAAACACTGAACATGCTACAAAAGCAATGACATCACTTCCTCACTTTCCCAATTGTTCCTGTGTTATTACCTATCACCAATAATCACGATTTACTCCACACCAGGGATTCATATATTTTCTTGTGTACAAGAATACAGTGTGTACATCCGATCTGACAGGTTGCAAAAAATAGTTTTTAAAATAAAATTGTACCTATTTTGTTTAAAACACTGATCCAGGTACAGTATTTACAATTTTTTGCTCCAGGAAACAGTTCAATCCAAAAATAGAGCAAATCTGATATCAGGTCAGCACCCATGATGCTTTAAAGCAGAGGAATGTGGATGGACAAGATGAACAACAGCACCATCAATGTTATTTAAAGCATGGTGAGAAAAGGGCGAGGCTGGCTGTGTGATGTACAAGGGCCGAACAAAAAAACTTCATCACCTACAGATATAATGATCAGTGTCTGGGGATTTCTTGGTGCTTAGTATCTGGGACTGCTAAAATTATTAGTTTTTATCTTTTAGTGCTTTTAGTTTTGTTTTTAGGTTTTATAAACCGTGGGTATATTTTACTTTCAGAAAAGAAAAAAGAGGAAGTCTGTTCCTGTTCACTGTTTGTAGGTGCAGCAGAATGTTGTTAAAAGTTAGATTTTCTTTTCTTCATATGACGACGAGCCACCTTCCCAGCGTACATCTTGAACGTCCGCATGTTATTTATGGTACGGTAATGAAATCTAGCAGTGCAGTGAAATGTTCTTTTGTGATCACCATGCTTTACAGGCTGAAGGAAGCTCGTACAGCTGTCTGCAAAAATGGAAATGCACTTACAGGCCACAAAACAGGAAGCTTGCTAAAACAACAGCCATCTTAATGCGCTGCAACCACAGCGTCATACACATGTCATATACATGGGTGAAATATTGGTGGAGTGTTACCCTGTGTACTTTATTATGTATTAGTCTGTGTAGAGCCATGTCTGGCTGCAAGTACCACTAACATTAGAACACCGATTCTACTGTGGTGAGCTCACATACACCAGGTTTTCACTGTTGGACCCATGAGCAATTTTCTCAACCCTTTATCTCTGCAAGTCACTTCAACCAAGCCAAGCTTTGGCGTATTTCCCCCCACAAACCGCACATCAATACATTTGGAACAAAAAAAAGACTACAGGTATTCTACATGTATTTTTGGTATCATTGGCAAAATGCATTTTTCTTCTAATCCTAAAGTAATTGTAATAAAATCTGACATGAAGAAAGAACCCAGACCTCAACGTTACCAAATATCTTTGGAATCAATTGGAATGTTGACAGCCTGGATTTAATAGTCACACGATACAGATCGTGGGAATGAAGTAAAGGACGTTCTCAGTTCTTTATGTTCTCAGGATCATCGTACCTAAATATGATCAAGAAACTTTAATTCAAACCATAAAAAATTGCCCAAATCTGACATCCAGGCATGAAGACCCATGGCCATTCTGAAATAAAAATAAAATGATGAATCTATTGGACTGACGGTCGCTTTTACAGGACCACATACTTCAGGTCTTAATAGGAAAAGGTCTTAATCAGCATCATCAAAAACACAAACACAAACCCCCCATCAACCATTTGAGGACTAAGTCTAATTCTTGAGCACAGTTCCGGGAGACACAGATATCAGTTGTGTATTAATGTTTGTATGATACAATTTAACATTGGCTATATAATATATAATATATGTGTTAACTCAGTGTAAAATAATGGAATAAATAGCTGTCAACACTGACAGATCAATAATAAAGTGTTCATAAATAACATTTAAAAGATTTAAACCCCAAAGAGGAAACAGACACAAATTTGAAGTTACATTAAGATGGTCATAACATTAAACAACATTGTCGTTATTTATGACGTTATAACGTGTACAGGAACTGAGACATGACTTAACAACTTACCGGTGAAGAACGACTGACATCCCTTCAAATACACTCAATTTAAATACTTGAAATCACTGCGCGTCTAATGATGGCAGTGTGTGAGTGAAACATGTTAACACACACACACACACACTCTCTCTCTCTCTCGCTCTCTCTCTGCACGGTGTGTGTGTGTGTGTGCGCGCGCGCGTGAGTGTCAGCGCGAGAGCGCGCGCGCGTGTGTGTCGTCGTATGTATGTTTTAGTACCTTTGTGGGGTCCAAATGCCCCTCAACCCACCCCCAAGTGTAGTAATACAGCGTTTCTTCCCCTAGTTCGCGGTGTTTTTTAACGAATACTGATATAATTTAAATAAAAAGTGTAAATATATTGACATTTAATCACTGAGGTTAAGGTTCTGATCGTGTTAGGTGTAATACAGTATACATTCCCAGATAACAAGCCGTTGAATCAAGAAACTAAAGTAAAAATGGCTGAGAATAAATGAACACGATCAGTAACTTCACCGAGATAAATAAGTATTATTAATTGCAGGGAGGTCTCAGCACATCAGCTCCCACTTAAACTTCTATTTACTTTGTGGAGTTGGCATGTTTGTGTGAGTTTCCTTCCATGTACTTCCTCCCACCGTCCAAAGACATGCAGTTCGGTTAATTAGAGATGCTGAACTTGTCGCGTTTGTCTCTATAGTGATGCAATAGACTGGCGACCTGTTCAGTTGTTTAGTGTATTCGCCCAGTGTCCCACCCAGTGGTAGACGATAGATGCTTATAAACTGATGAACCTTGTGTATGAATTACTGCTCTCGATCATAATTGTAACTAAAAATGGTAAAACATGACATTAAAATCCTAATAATGCTGATCAGACAACTTCACAATAATGTGGAAATATAAATATGCTGCATATCAACATACTTATTCTTTTCATTCCCATTTGTTACTTTAAATCGCCTATTTTGACGATTGACCCTCTTTGTCGTTTGTCTGTCTGTTGGGTTTCTGATCCTTGTAACACATTTTAATGCAGAACTGCTGCTAACATTTGTACAGACAGACCTCCAAATTAATCACGCTAACATTAGTCGCTTGAGATTGTTTATTTTAAGACAATAAATCACTCAACACCCTTTACCATTTGCCCAATCTGAAGCGGCTTCTTTTCTCCTGCTAGTGTCAGGCCTCAATGAGGCAAATGACCAGAACCCGATTCATATTTGAAATGTAATGATTGTAAAATTAAAGACAAGACACAATGCAGCTGCATTAATAAAAAATTTATTCCTCATTAAAATGGTGTTTGGTTATAAAATCAAGTTTTTCCAAGTGTAAAAACATCTGTACAGGTGTTAGTGAGGCGATTCAATCCTTGGCACAAGAATGCTAAGCAAACTGTAAGAACTTGTGTAACCTTAGAACAAATATATCGCTTTTAATAAAAAGTGCTTTTGGTAAAATATGTACAACGCTAAAATGCTAAAAACAAACATGAGCAAAAAGACACCACATGGGTTCAATCTTACAGGCAGAGAGAATCACAAATTTCTCCGTTAGTGCAAGTAAAAATAGGTTCAGACTCGAACCCTCTCCTCTGGGTGACTGCTTGCATTAAACAACCCAAATGCATCCAGTTGATATAAATAAGTGCACTTAGGGCAACACTGAATAAATAACCACCAGACATTCTTCATCTCTGAACTGTGCGCTTCTTCCCGCTAGAGGAGGCTGTTAATAGGGTGCTATGTCAGAGTTAGCTTAGTTAGCTTCAGTATAACGGCAACATTAACAGTTCGTGCTCACTGAAGCAGATTTCTCTCCTTATATCTCTGCAGACGCTCACAGCGAGGACAGGAAACAGTCTGGGCCTTACAAGATGAGTGGAAAACAGTCTTACATACTACACACCTAAAAAAAGGAACACATCATGTAAAACGACAACAAAAACAGAGCAAGGGGCATGTTCGAAATCAGACACTGGCATTTTTTACACTCATGGTGCCAATTGTGACATCCTGCTGTGATTGCAGTCTGCCTATGACTTTGGTATAACCTGTGTACTGACAAAAGTTGTGTAATAGGTAACTGTTGAATGAAGGTAAACTAACAAAAATTTCGATAAACAATATTCCTTCACCACAGACTGAGCCTTATTACACAAGAGACAAAAGACTTTTCTCTAAGTAACAAAAGATGATTACACAATGTTAAACATTCAGAATTGGTCACAATAAAAGTCTATATATCTACATTAGTTATATCTAGACATCTGTTATTATTGTCATGTTCCTTGTGTCCAAACTTATTTGGAATTGCAATAGTGTCCCCTGAACATTAAGGGGAACCCTACCACGCTGATCTCGATCGTGCCGTATCTGAATGTACCTGGTTGTGGCGTCAAATTGGAAAGGAAAGACGATGTCGTTGGCGTTACAGATC
The DNA here is from genome assembly GCA_028566735.1 of Ammoglanis amapaensis. Lineage (NCBI taxonomy): Eukaryota > Metazoa > Chordata > Actinopteri > Siluriformes > Trichomycteridae > Ammoglanis > Ammoglanis amapaensis. Next base: position 8,435 of record JAOUQU010228039.1, read on the forward strand.
TGGCAGATGAAGCCTCGCTGGGTGCACAGGTCACACTGACTTACATGATTAGATGAGAACTGGATGAGGGATTGGAGGATGGAGATGTACTGACCGTCCGCTATCTGCCCAGAACACACCGTGAGCATATGAGATTTTGATACGGTGAATTGGGTGCATGAGGAATGAATGGTTGCATTTTTTTGCGTTACCTGCATCAGATCCAGGACGCTGTAAAGATCACTGGACTCCAGCAGATATGTCCTCTGCTCCAACCTGTAACACATGCAAGGCATCGGACATTTAAAGTCTGGTGGTTCCAATCAGCATCAGACAAATTGATCTGAGACACATACAACTGGACAAATTAAACACATCCGTATTAATTCTGACGCTCAGATGCTCAGACACTTAAACAGACAAAATCTGGCTCATCCTAAAGAAAGATGGCCTCTCAAATCTGCCCAAAACTAGTTAATACACCCAGTGCTGGCTGATTATGGTGCTGCTCAACATCAGTGAGAAATCAGATACGACCCGGTGACAGCTACCTGTCGTTTAGTTTTTTGCGTATTCCACTGCGACAGATGTGCACATAATCGCCGAGCAAACGTAGCTGCTGCCTGAGGCGCTGCACACTCGCCATGGTCTCGGTGTGTTGGAACAGGTCGGGATTCAAGTGCTGCAGGTTCAACAGAGGTTCCTGCTCAACATCAGTGAGAAGCTTCAGGGCCTGTCTGGAGACCTGCACAACACAACACACACACACACACAGTGTGAGGACATGAAAGAGGAATCGAAACTGCGCTGAAGTGATATGAAGCATGTCCACACCGCTTACCTCACGTGAAGACAGATCCCAGTTGTGCACCATGCGAGATGGGATGACGACGATGTCGCCGCGGTGACAGGTATCGCAGTAGTACCGACCCGAAAACTCGCACAATCGGGCTCGGCCTAGAGACGCGCCTATCTGTCTGGGACATCCTATACAAACACACACACAAGTGAGAGAAACAAAAGTTAGAATCACAGCTCTGCTACATGTGCGCCATCTTTAATGCTTTGGCATGTACCAAGATTGAAAGATTTGAATCGTGTAACCTGCACACTTAAAGTTTTGAGCATCCAGGCCCTGCTCTACGGGTACAGATGATAAGTGGGGCAGGAGCGTCCCGTCCTCCTTGAGTCTGTGCTGGACGAGTCTGAGGACGTTGCCTCCAACTGGGGTGGTCACCTCACCCATCCCACTCTCCTCATCCAGGTACAGATCCAGCGCTCCCCGGATCAGGTTCCTCCAGGACCGAGCCTCGTCACCATTCTCAGCCCGAACTGTCAGCGCCCCCTTCGCTGTGATGACCTAAAAAAAGAGGACAGAATGTCATCGTCCGCTCGGGACCACCATGCTATTCTTAAAGCATAAAGCGTACCTTAAAAACCGATGGCCCACCCAGCGCCACGTCCGGCACCACGTCCCTCACGGCATCGATGGTGTATGAGAACAGACATGCCTTGTGTCCGTCCTGTACAGAAAATCCCCGTAGAGCTTCGAGCGAGAGCGACAGCACGGCCCGACTCCACCGCTGCTCCTCCCGGCTCAGGAGCACCAACGTCTCCTTAATGGCGTCTGTCTCGGCCTCGCAGGGTCTGCTCCAGTCCGCCTCGTCCGCGTCCAGTGACTCGGAGGTTATCACGACGGGTGGAGTGAAGGGTGTTAGGTCTCCCCATTCCTCCCGATGTTGGCGCCGGACCTTGCTCACGGCCTCTCCGATGCTCTCCACCCAGTCTTCGGCTTCCACCCGGCTCGGTGCCCGCAGGTGGAGCTTTTTGCTCTGGAACTCCAGGTAGAAGCGTCCCTCTGCGTCCAGGCAGACGTTCTCACAGCGCAGCAGGGAACGGTTCTCGCAGCTGGAGCGCTCCTCACCGTCGGCGTAGAGACGCAACTCGAAGGGTGAGAGCTCGCAGTGGTAGGCACGCCACAGACCCAGGGCACCGCGCCGCTCTAACTGGCCGAGCTTCAGGAGGCCGCGGAAAGGGTTCGACAGACCTGAGAGGAGATCAGGGAGGTATAAGTGTACAGAACTGTCAGCCCGGAGGTTAAATGAGGCTCAGCAGAGCCCTAAAACGCTACCGAACGAAAGGACCGATGTATTTTTGAAGAAATGATGCTACGAATGTGGCTGCACTCGCTATAGGAGATAAAATAACGCCCAACACCAAGTCTTGGCTCCACTCAAAGCTCACAAGTAACTTGATTAGCACTTAATTAGCACTCCACGTTTCACACCTACACACCGAAGCATCAAGTTATTGATGGAATTGTTGAATTATGCTAAGAATGCAAAGCATTTGCTTATTATAGAGGATGCTAGACTTAGGCGATGTGATCCTGGTTTTCAAGTGCAACTAATGAGATTCCGCTTTATTGCAGCAGTTACACCCTCTGCTGGCTGATCAAAATACTGCAACAGCACCCACACAAAGAAATCCATTAAGGAACTGGATAAGACAAAACTGGGAGAAAAGAGCTGATAAAGACAAAGAGAGATACAGTTTATCTATAGTGCATTTACACTAGATCAGATCAGACATGAAAGCAGAGCAGGGAACTCTGGGTAGCCGTGTGGTCCCGAGTACACTTTAGTCAGTGCCACTTCCCTTCTCTAACACATGATTAGAAGTCACACCGCTGTGTTCAGACTTCCTGATCCTATAGTTCAGCGTGTAGGGAGGTGTGTGTGTATGCAAGCATGGATTTGTGTACTGATTTCTGAATGAGTGTGTGTGTGCGGTGGGGGTGGTGGCTGTCTGTGGGCAGTTTGCATGTTCTCCTCGTGTCTGCGTGGTTTTACTGCAGGCAGTACTTCGACAGCATAAAAACATGCAAAAAAGTCGAATTGAGTAGACAAAATCGTCCATAACTGTGTTTGATGTGACTTGAACGACGTGAATAAATAAACACAAATTTCAGGGGCTCTGCAGTGGTACTTTAGTTCTGACTATAATCATCTCTGTCGTACCGATCTGCCTGCGGTGAATCACGCTGGGTGGAGTCTGGTGAGTTTGTAGTTCTGGATCAGGTGACACGTTGCCGTTCGTTCTGGACGTGTCGAACTCGGGTCTGTCAGGTCGGCCTACGTCTTCACACGACTCCGGTTTATAAAAATCGTCCTCTGAGATCCAGGCGGTGAACTTCTGTCGAACAGAGCAGTGAGAGACCTGAGTCAGAAAGGAGACCGTGAGTGGGGCCCTATATTTGGGAGTTCCGACGTACGTGGTGGGAGGAGATGGAGCCTGAAGAGAGCTTCCGACTCAGAACAGTGGAGGTTCGGTGGATGGGGGTGTGAGTAAAGTCGTCCGCTGGTTTGAGACAAGGATCCGGTGGAGCAGGGGTAACGGGGGCCACTGAGTCAAGGCTCGTCATTACAACAGAGACTTCAGGATTCTGCGGCTCTTCTGCTGACGGTTCGGCTTTGATGGGCGGTGAGATTTGGCGGGGTTCGGGTTCAGGCGGTTCCTCCTCTGAGGACAACAAGGTGAGGGCTCCGTCGCATGATGAAATTTCCAGAGTGTCCATGTTGGACTCCTGCGAGGCATCTGGGGCAGAACTGAACAGATCCAGATCCTGACTGGAAGAACAACTCATCCTAAACCAAACAAACATTTTTAACGTTTATATTATTAAGCAAAATAATCATCAATTATCTGTCTCTCTACAGTACATCGATTAGCCAGCTGAGGGTGTAATTGCAGCAGTGAACCAGGCACTTGTCACCTCACCTGTCCAGTGGACTCTTGTTCTCCGTTTGACCGCTCCAGCTCCCCTTCTCAGAACCCAGACTGGATGATAGCAGCGAGGATCCGGGCGTGTCCAGGCTGAAGTCCGACGTGATCGCCACGCCTTCCGCCCCTCTCCCCGAGCTTGTCGACTCAGATGACTGAGACTCCGTGTCCCAGGATTCCCGGCATGGGGGCGCAGCGGCAAAGCGCAGGTCGTCGGCGGACGCAGGTGCACACAGGCCGGCGAGCGCCAAGGGCGTGGTCGTCCACTCGTTCAGCACGGCTGATTTAAATGAGAGCTGGAAGGCAAGCGAGGCGAGACCCTGCAGAAGGCTGAGCAGCATCTCTCGCTCCTCAGGGTCCAGGAGGAGCGCGCCGGGCTGATAGTACACACCCAGCTCTGTGCTCTCCCGCAGGAGGGATGTCAGGTAGCACTCCAGCAGGCCGTCGTTCAGCGCCAGACGAATCCATGCCCGACATCGTCCCACGTCGGAGTTGATGAAGTTCAGAGCCTCCAGCTCCAGGATCACGTCTCTGACAGGAGAGAAGATTTTATTCATTCAGATAAAGCGATGTTTACTCCTCCCACAGTCCAAAAACATGCAGGTACGAAAAATACACAATTATCCGTGACTGTGTTTAATGCGACTTGTGTGATGAAGGTTTCATAAAGTGTAAAACATGAGGTTAAAAGTTAAATCAATAAATAATTCAATAAACTTTTGATCTCTGGTCCTGACGTACCTGTGAGTGACGCTCTTGAGCAGGTTCCAGAAGACAGGTTGAGGCAACGATGGCCCCTTGCGGTTGCGTGACGCCACAGTGTCTGTGCGGACATGTTTGCTGCGCAGGCCGTGGATGAACACCGCCTCCAGTGCGCTGCACAGCTGATTCGCCTCAGAGTCCTCGCTGGTAACTGGCGCATCGGTGGTCACGTAGCGCTTCTGTAGCGCTTTCAGCGTCTGTGCTAGCTTCTCTTTGATCCACTATGAACGGCCAAACAACATTTAGTCATTTCCAACAAGATTGAGTACCTGAGTGATTTAAATACTACAAATCTACTACATCATCTAGACAAGTACAAACAGCTCAGAGTGTTTTACAAGGACGAGTTTAACTTTTGGAACACACGATTAGGCCGAAAGATTAGATGAAAAGGTACTTCACACAACTTAATCTGATGACTTTCTGCATACAAATGAATAAAAACTATACTCAATACAAGCTGTTCATTTTGGACACACCCGAGATACGATGGAGTGAACTGCAAAGGTGCCAAAAAACGGAACGTCTGAACCTTTCTATTTCACAAAAACTCACGAACAAAACATTAAATATTTATAATATACATGAACTAAAGCTTAAACGTTTAGTAACAGAAGCTGGACAAATGAAAACTAATGCTAATAGATGAACAGGCATTTCGATCCAGCGAGGTCTTTCGGTGTGATGAGCATGGTCGGAGTCAAAAACGTTTGCCTCCTCAGTTAATTCAGTGGCGAGCAGGTTGGGGGACGACATTAGTAGGGCTGTCCGCAAATAATCGATTATTCGTTGGTCGACCGAAAAAATTATTAGTCGGCCAAATTCCATTGGTCGAC
>JAOUQU010228252.1:0-13792 GCA_028566735.1 Ammoglanis amapaensis
TTTTTTTTCTTCCTGCGACTAATCGACCAATGGAATTTGGCAGACTAGTAATTTTTTCGGTCGACCAACGAATAATCGATTAATTGCGGTCAGCCCTACTAATTACATAATCAAAGAAGCAAAAACTCACATAAAACCTGGCATGAGAGACGTCAGAAGGCAAGGCCACGTTATACGGACCCACAGCCTTATAGAGACTTCGACTGTGTCGCACCAGCACACCTTGTGGCCAGATTGTGCTCTCGGACCACCTGAACAACCAGGAAAAACATCATTAGCCTTAAAAGCCTAATTTAATTTAAATGTTAGTATTTTAACGTCACATTTTACATGCTCTGAATTCATTCATGAGCGGACTCATCAGTTCAAGTTCAAGACATCACACACGGTCATGAGCAAGTTACATTTATGACAAACACATGACAATTATTAATGATTAATAATAAGTTAAGTGTGTGTTATCAGATTATTAAGTAGCTCCATGTGTGTTTGTACCACTATAGGAAACAGACATGGAGACTTTATTATCTTCAATTCATGTTGTGCATGTTTTTAGACCAAACAAGCAGAACCAGATCCCACCTAGGGATCAGTGCGGCGTTTTTACTCACACATGTTGTGGTGCGTTGCTATAAGAACCGTGTTCGAGCCTCTGCCATCGACCCAAGTGCGCGGCGGATCTGTGCAGCAGGTCACAGTAGCTGGGTGGAAGTATCTGGCTCATCAGCATCACGAAGGCGTTGATCCACACCATGATGAGGTGCTCACATGACCAGCGCATGTCGTAGTACTGCGTGTTCTGTGAACCAGAGATTTCACCGTAAAATAAAATTAAACTCAGGATTAATTTAAAACACAATTAACACAGCCTGGTGTTTCAGACTGTTTGTATGTGTGTGTACATTTTGTGCATGTGTGTATATAGATATGCTGTAATTACTGTGTGTTATCAGATTATTAAGTAGCTCCATGTGTGTTTGTACCACTATAAATGAGACTTGAATTGATCAACTGCACACAAACACCCATCAACCACTGCGTCTCAAATGAAATAGATTTAATTAAACAAGATTATCTGATTATAATTATTTAATTGAGTTTATTTGAAAATTAATACTACATTATTATATATCAAAAGCAACAGAACATGGCAAAATAAACTAATAAAGAATCATCTTAGTAAATTTGAATATGAACACATATTGCAGGAGAACAGATCTGATGGGACTCACCTGGACGAAACAAAGTGGTAGAAAGGCAACGTAATATGCACTGAAGAGCGAGTTGAAAAGCACCTCCTTGATGCGGCGGTTAAAGTCACTTTTGAGCTCCTCTACCTCGCTGCGGATGAGCTCGGGGGAGGGCGGGCATGTGTGGGCGGGTACATGGCCGGGACTGGAGAACTGCTCTCGCAGGTTCTCACGCACCAGAGCCAGGAAGTCCTTGGGTCGCTGCAGGGAGCTCTCGGGGCAATCCGGGTCCGAGAAGCCGCAGTCCGGCTGCACGGGCTGGGTGCGGCCCTCTTGGTGGAAGCAGCAGAGAGGCACATATACACCAAATCTGCAAGGAGGAAGATGTGCAGCGTGATCAGGGATGTAGCGATACACTTTAGCCATGATGTTACACTATACATAATACTGGAGAACACGACAACATGAAACTAAAGAGAATAAATGTAAAATACAGGGTGTCATTTATTTACCTTCATCACTGCACTTTTATTTCTCAGGGAAATAAATACTGAGCCTAAAAAATCGTGCCAGAACTTTCTGAATACAGAAACTGAGACGTCAGCGCTTTCCACGCATCATGCAACGGTGAATGTAAAAGAACTGAACCCGAAACTTACGGGTAACCCAAGAAGAGGAGGTTAAGCACCGAGTGGCTCTTGAAAAGATTGACCAGGGTCCAGCAAAGAACCCAGCCGCACAGGGTGAGGAGGCTGAGTCGGGCTACAATCAAGATCAGGTAACGCACGAACGACGATGGGCTCGTCTGAGACGCCTGAACAGATCACATGAACAAAATAAATCACCGTTTATATATAAAATATTCATCACAACATCACTGAGACTTCAAACTGTAACAATGTGGCCTGAATTTCTTTTGCCAGAGACGAACCAAACCTCTTAATGTGTGTTTAATCCACCCTAATGGAGAGAGCGTTGGTTTATCAACCCTTAACCTCGTCTACATCAGGGGTGCCGTACGATGGCCAATCCAGTCATAATGCTCAATGCCCTCGACGTCCAGACGATTCAGGATATAGAAAGAATTTAATTGTGCTGAACATTTGTATATGTGTGTTATGATAAATAAAGATGATCAATATGTATTCTTAATGCATTTCTGATTTTATTTGTGTAATAAAGCAATGAAACACCACTGGTCACGTGATCAGATGCGTGTGTGTGATTAGAAATATGCCCAATCAGTCCGAATAGTTAAGTCCTGTACAACAGTTAGTCCCCCTTTCATAGTAAATAAAAGTTTCACAAACATTTTACAAGCTTTGGAGTCAGTTTGATTAAGACACTAAAACAAGACACTGATGCCACCTAGGGGTGAATGATTAGAGACGATTCGAAAACATTCATTCTTTCGGTTCAGCCTGGTGGTTGAGGAAGTTATAAAAATGGTCTTAACATGTTAGTAACCTGTATAGGACAGACGAGGCCGTACCTCGGAGACGATGGTCCACACCAGTCTTCTGGCCAGCATCACCGTGATGAAGATGGCCAGGTGGTAGTCCATCAAATAGAAGTTCTGTGGAAAAATACAACAGATTAGATCAGATTATATGACATAATTCTATATTTTGAGATCTCTATATTTTTAGATATATTCTATATGCTATTTTATATTTGATACACGAGGGGCAAACAGAACAATACCTGGTTACAGACGCAAGTCAAGGAGATCACAATAATTATTATTTAATGTCGTTTTAAACTCAACATTACACCTCAGGTAACATTCATGACAGAAGATGGTCGTTCATCACATGAACATTACGAATATTATTATTTCGTATCTTTAATTTGCCTTACTTGCATGTTTTAATCATATTATATTAACTTCATATTGTGAGGAGCCTGCAAAATTCTCTTTACTGTTGATTACATGAGCAGAAATCACTGATTGATTAATCATTTACAGACGAATTTATACATAGAAAACATTCTTTTATTCATTTAAGAAGACAACAGTTTAAAATAAGATTCGTGAGCATCTTTATTTTGTTTAATAACGAGTCGGTTATAATCCCCAGATTATTTGCATCATCTTTTTCGACGTCGCTGTCGTCGAGTGCACAGCGGTAACCAGGCGAGATACGCACCAGTGAGGTCGAGGCAGCAGGGTGGCTATGTGGATACCACCACACGGTCCTGTAGATGTTAATGTACTGCACGAAGAGCGCCACCAGCAGGTAGAGGAAGAGCAGGAACTCGAAGAGTAGACCACTGTCCAGGGGAAGCTCTGGGATGCGGCTGTGACGCACGGGTTCCGGCGTGATCAGGGTGGTCAGGGGCGGTGCCGACAGACCAGAAGAATTACTGCTTCTGGATGGAAGAGAAGCCGACATATTATTATTTATCTCGTATTTAAACAGGAGGTTTAGAATACTGTTGTAGATGTGCAAAGCTGTCATCAAAGCAAAAATGAACTACTAAAAATTCTAAAATGTTCTGGTTTGTGCAACATTTTTGTTTGCTACACAATCATAGTTTAGAAAAACTTTGAATAAGATGGGGTCCGAACTATTTTTTGCTCGCTTTTATCTCCCAATTTAATCATGTCCAGTCTTGTGATTGTGAATGCGCCGGTGCTTGCACAATCCTGGATTAGATCAAGGAGTCCAATCTGCAGCTGCTTCTTATCACCAGGTTCCCACAGTGAGCCGTATCACGTACAGAGAACCAGGCTAAGCTCCATTTAACTCCTTCCTAACACACGAAGGCAGTGTATATATATTAGAAAGAAACCAGTCCTACCTGCTTCTGGGACCTGCGCCGTTGGTAAGGCCGCCCCCTACGAGTGTCTGCAGGGAGGGCAATGCCGAGCGGCTTAGCTGCTGTCTACTCGGACCCCTGCGGCCCCCGGGCATGACCGGCTCGCAGGCTGCTAACCACCAGCACAATCCCGGCAGCTCCCAGAGCCAAAGTCCTCACGGCCTCCTCCAGCTCCAGAGCAGCCCAGCCACTGCAGGAAGAGACTGGTGTTAACCGTATAACAACATAACAGTGGACCAGTATCCTGAGGGTTTAAAACGTCACCACGGTCAGGACGCAAGCATTGGGGCCTTGATCAGGGCCCTTAACCATAAACTGCTAGGATTTGATTCCGTCACAAATAGGAAATGATTAACGGATTACTGACGATTACAAACTTAAATCAGCCGCGTCTACAGAAACATTCGTCGAGCATATTACAATCACAACTATAAAACAGAGCATTGTGTCATTCGCAGTATTGGGAAGTTGGACCCCTGAGCAACCCTCAATAGCTCAAAATGGTGTTCCATTGTATTCTTTTACTCGCTTTAGATGAAAGTGTCTGCAAAACACTGACAATGTAAATGCAAATAAGGTCACCATTAAAAAAGTGAATCTGTTAGACGTTCCTGGCCGTAGCTGCCCAGCTGTTAAGACACTAGACGAGAAGGAAGGTCGTTGGTTCTCTGCCCCTAAGCAAGGCCCTTCACCTTCAGTTACTTGGAGGTAATCGGTTGCAAGTCACTTTGGATAAAGACATCTGCTGAACACCATAAATGTGAATGATTGACTATGACGGAAGGGGGGGGGGGGGTAACGCCGTCCATCGTATTCCTGCTCTGTGCACACCATTCCAAAAACTTCCATATGGTTTAGACAATTACAAATAAGTGGAGAACAAACACTGGACCTTGCCATTTTTGCCAGTCATGTCTTTCAGTAGCTCTCAGCAATGTCTGGCCCTGTGGTGGGTCGCCTGGCAAACACCAAACCACATCTGTAACTTAGTGGTTGAGGTACTAGAGAAGTATGCAAAAGGTTTGAGGTTCTAATCCCACCATTGCCAGGTTGTAACTGAATGAGCTTTTAACCCACCCAACCCCACAAATACCACAGCATTCACTAGCTGGGTTTTTTGTTAAGGCCGATTTATAGTCAACTTGCATCGCAAAGAAATTCACCACGACAGCACTAGGTGGCGCCGACTTTGCGCGGGTTCTGTCACGTTTGTGTTTACCCTCCGTTGACAAACTTTAGTCGGTCGATTCTGAACCGCGAATTCTTTTAAACGTCAGTGTTTTTGATCGCACTTCGACGTGTAGTCGAGGAATCGCAACTCAAATGGTGGAGGTGCCACGACACGAGGGGTTCACGCAGACACTGCTATAAATGGAGAAATCCAGCTCTTAACCATCGAACACACGGACTGCATCCTGTCACATTGGGGTGCGCAAACGCTTTGCATACAAGTGCAGAAACGAACATGACGTGTATCATGATGGTACGGTGTGGTCGAGATATCGTGATGTATCACAGTAAATGATAATCGAGCCAGACCTGGTGTTACTGATCTGACCTGACCTGACCGAGGCCTTGTGTTCTGACTGCAGTGTTCCGGCCAACAGCGAAATGAGGAACTCAACACACACACACACACACACACACACACACACACACCGTTATAAAGGACCAACATTGAGCAAAATGGTGCCAAAGATGGGTTTAATACTACAGTACTAAATAAACAAAGATAAATAAAATAAAACCAATAGGCTGTGAGCTTAGATTGCAATGTTAACTTAATAAAACCTGTATTATTTTCTTTTTAACAAAGTTGTTTTGTTATATAAAAGTTATATAAACTCGCACACAAGTTGCTAGTTTGTTTAGTTTGAATGCAACCTGTAGCTACGCTGCCAGTCCACATAACATTTAAATCACCAGCAGTTCAGACACAAAATGTACATATATATATATAGACATAAAAAATAACAGAAATAAAACCTAAGACGCTAGAAAGGATGTTTCTAGCACATTTGGGGTGATTTCCAGACTAGAAAAACAACAATAAAGTGGTGCTATGGTGCACTTTTACTTAGCAGGTAGGTTAGTTAGCATGTTAGCACACAAGCTAACTGGCACACATGCAAAAGTTGCCGCGGTGGCGGCGGCTATGCAAAAAGTGCGACTCCCGGCCGCTTTCAGGGATAAAAAACGCCGCACTCACGCATCGATTCCGGGCGGATGGTGAGGACGCATCGGTCAGGCTGAACGGCGAGATCCACACCGACCCTGTCCGTTCACTCGCTCGCTTGCTCGGGCTTTATTTATTCATGCAGCCCAGCAGCAGCTCAGGTTTCCGCCACCACCACCACCGAACTCTCGGGATCTCAGGGACAAAATAAACGGGATCCAAAAGCGTTCGGGAGAAAGTTAAACCCGGTCGGGGGGCTGCTGCTTTTTTTTTTTAGCTCCGGATCTCACCGACACACTCACACACACCGACGTGGCAAACCCAGACCTCCCCCCCGGTTTAAACACGTCACCGACGCGGCTACGTGCGTTCTGCGTGGCGCCACACGCGTTCTTACAAAACGTTCTAAAAAACAACGCGTTCCCTACATAGGCGCCCTACGTTATGCTTGTCTTTACGTGCTTAGTAGTGCACTTGGTGTTTATTTGAAGGTGATTTAGGACGTGACCGTCATATTCACGCCTTTTATTTTTTTTGCAGGGCAGGTGACGATGCTCGAACAATGCAACGTGTGTGTGTGTGTGTGTGTGTGTGTGTGTGTGTGTGTGTGTTTAAACTGGTCAGTACCGGTTTAATCAACGGATTAATTAAAAAAATATATTTCCTATGGATTATAATCAAAAATAATAATAATAACATAGTAAAGTTGGCACTGGGTTGTGGGGTTGCATGCATGCCACGATTGCATCCCTGTGTTCCTCGCACAGTCCAAAGACATGCAAGTGAGGTAGTCATGCCATGAGTGTGTGTTCAATATAACCACCTTGTGTAGTGATGAAATGCTTGTAAAGTGTAATCATTTACATACAAATAAACAAACAATTTAGTAAATGAATTAATAATGAACTAAAATAAAAGTAATAAATATAGCAATGGGTTATAGCGTTTGACTGGGTGGGCGTTTGGGTCAATTCTGTTTGTAGTTACAATGTTCTCCGTATAGCCATGGGTTTCCTCAACGTGTGCACCGGTTTCCAACAACAGTCCAAAGACTTGAGAGGAGGTGACAGTACATTAAAACTTGTGTAATGAGGGCCGGTAGTTCCAGTCATAATCAATGTGAGAATTTTAAGGATTTACTTATTCACTTTCAAGATTTGGTGATGCTGCAGACGTGTAGATCCCACTTACTTTAATTATTTAAAACTAATCACAGTGAGACATGCGGCGCCACTAAAAAACTAGTAGCATTGAACCTAAAATATTACACGTACAACATTTTTTTTAAAACATAATTTTATTACAAATGTTCTGATGCATCTTATACAGTCAGTTCAGCAGAGTAACTCACACCCACCTCCACCATGCATTGATACACACAAGTTCTCCGCTACGAATGTTATACTTTATACATTTCTTTATTCAGTTCATTAACATTATACACAATAAAAACAGAGATGTGTAGCTAAAAAGCAGACACATGAGCACTTACCCATTAAACTTCATCAGAGGTTACAGCTTTTGTAAGAAACCATCAAGAACTAAACCAAAATCTTAATATAGTCACATTTCTATTAGATATGAAAGTCTGTACAATTGGGTCTTGCAAAATGTTTAAGAATAAATACTTACACATAAACAAGAACAATAAAAAACTTTCAAAAGCATTAAAAACTGACGATTATAACCTTATTTACAATAAAAATGATGTAAGATTTAAAAATGTTAGAATAGAATGTGAAATGCCAGATATTAATTTGAATAGAATCCATTTGTAAACTAACAAAATGATCCCCCTCGATTCCTACCGGTCCAGACTATCTCTCATATTAAAGCTGTTCGATGTATTATGAAGCACTAAGTATGATGACACCGGCCTGCACTACTTGCAAAACAAAAGCGACAAGCAATTTTTTTTTCATTATTGAACACAGTAACAATCGTGTTATGATCTCAAATCGTTGGAAAATGTTGCAGGTTTTACGTTTAAAACTTAATTAAAAAGGAGTTTAAATGCAAAACACAACTAACAGGCAGGAGCAGTTTTGTTGGATGCAGTACTGTTGTGGTCTCGGTACATGATTAAATGTCCTTTATCGACTGCTCTGTGGAATCGGCATCTTTTGTGGTAGTTTTTTTACTTTGTTGGAAAACCTACCAAAGTCCCTTAAGTGCGTGGGACTCTGACATCTTATTAAAGTAATAAAAAAAAATACAGAAAATTTATTTTTGATTACGGCTTACGGATTTACAAACCACAGTGTATCTGTAATTTCTAGCATTTCACATACTAATATTTCTAAACTTAAGGTTGGTTTAAACCTACGACATGTAATGAATGGTATTATATACACTTTATAACCAGGTCAATGACAACAATGTGTGTAAATGAACCCACATCACTTTATGGAACAGTGTTGGTTATTCTTGCATATCTGTAATGGATTGGTTGTGTCATGATCGGCACCCAGATTTTGGACACGGCGATTTATTTGGCCCCCGACATCGTTGAATAGTAAATGCACATACATAACCAGCACTAGTGCATTCACGTCAGCTACACAGCAGGGGCCAGAACGGCACAATTTCAGCCCAGACACAGAATGGACAATTGGGACGTTGCGATTTGTCCTCCGAAGCTTAAAGTATATCACACCAGTACACCAGTGTCTGGGTAGAACAGGACTGCTAAATGTTGTGTTAATTTAGAGAAGGTCTTCATGTAGACCTTTGTAGTCGTGAGGAAGAGGACGAGCTATCGTCCGGTGAATAATTGGTAGAGAGAACAGCTTCCACCACGATCTAGAACAGCTTCCACCAAAATCTGACAACTGAATCGGTCCATTTGCACACCTTGAGAATCAAAATAAATGCTATTATAAAAAAAATAAAAGGAAAAAGTGGTATTTCTTTCATCTGTTGGTATTGGATTTGGTATCAATTTTTACAACACTACCGTGAATAAAAGCACCTGGATTTGAGACTTGGGCAGAACTGGGGCAGTACGTTTGTGTTTGAGCATAAAAAAAAACTAGACAAAAAGATTTCAGCTATCACTCATTGCTCAGCGCTGTCCATACCGTTGGTCTACTGCTTTTCTGGATTTTGTTCTCTGACTCTCTTCAGATTACTACAGTGTTACCACTCCGTGAGCTCCTAACCTAAAGAAGAGAGAAGTCTCGGTTAATCCAGGGTTTGGTGGGATGTGTGTCCTAAAAACGACCGACATTCAGACTGTAACAATAATCCAGACAGTGGAGAAGTGCTTATGGCAAACAAAGAGGCTCGTTCAAGTGTCGGTCCAGGAAGTTGTCGGACGTCCTCGTCCATACACAAAGTAAAACAGGACATGCACGATCTCAAAACGAGGGGCGAGAACATTCACGTATCGTAACGACAGAAGAATTTTAGACTCTTACGGAGATGCGCTCGGGCCGCTTGCCCGGCTTCTGTCCCGGCTCGTACTCGCTGTAACTGGGTGGATGGTCAGACCAGTCTCCGCCTCTGGCTCCCCCCCGAGCCCCGCTACGATGTCCTCCTCCTTTCCTTCCGCTCGTGACGCTGGCCGAGTCCCAGCCATCTCTAAAATCCTCCAGGTCGTCTCTGGATCTGGAACGAGTCCGGTATGCAGCTCGACTCCGGTTGTCCAGCACGTCCTCCTGACTGTGACTGCGGGTCATTCCTCGTCTAGATGGAGGAGGCTGTCTGTGCCGGTCGTAGCTCGACGAGCTGTTGGAGTGTGGCGCGTGGTGCCGGCGAGGCCCGGGGCCGTCGTTCAGGCCGGAGAGCATGCTGGGAGGGCCAGCCGTGTACGGCACATGGTGAGGCACATGGACAGGCGGCGGTGGGATCAGGGGGGCGTTGGTGTCCATATCGCGCATTTGAGTTTCCAGGTAGTCCAGGACTCTGTTGGGGCCGTGGCCATTGCTGTGCATGCTGGGTGGAGCCATCGTCACAGGGTAATGGCCTGGCATGGGACCGGGCATCGGGCTGTGTGTGCCTGGCATCGGGCCGGGCATACCGAGAGGTAGGAGTTCATGATGGGAGGGTGGAGGTAAAGGCATGGGGGGCATTGAAGTCATGGGCATCTTTCCTGAAGCAGAACCTGAAATACAATTTATTTGTTTTCAATTTTGATTTAATGATGATTTTAAATGATGATAATTTTTCAACGTAAATAAAGAACCAATCAAAAGGACCGACCTGGATAGAGCATGGGGTTCATCTGATACGCCGAGCTGTGAGAGCTCAGAGGGGCGTAGAGCGGCTGCCCAGCGCTCCAGTTCTTCTGCATCTCCTTCATCATTCTGTGCTGCATCACAGCTGAGGACAGACAGAAATAAATCAGTGACTCTGTGATTTATTTTTCACGGCCAGCAAAGTGTCACGGACGGTCAGACACTAAGATTGATCGAATCCAGAACTTGAGGCACCTCCTCAACTAAACATGTTTGTCAATAAACAGACTAATATAGTGTTTATATAATACATAAAGGACACAACAGCAGATAAAATTCTCATTTATATCTCACTTTTGATCTCACTTGTTGCTCTCGTACAAGTCGCGCTGTTATATATAAATAAATAAAAGTGTAACGAGATCTTACTTTTTTCTGGGCAGCAGCAGGATTCTGGGCAGCACGGGCAGCGAACGTAGCAGCAGCAGTACTGAGGGCAGCATTGGCAGCAGCAGATACAGAAGAGGAGGACCAGGAGGAAAGCGCCGATGACGATGAAGAGTACGGTCAGCCAGTCTGAAAGAACAGGAACATCAGTAACCATGACAACATCGATGGATTGATGGAGGAATTACTTCTGGAGTTTTTGATGAACTCTCGTTTTATTTTTTACGTTTTATTCATAAACCTCGTTCCCAATTACAATGAGACTGTTTAAAATAACTGCAACTAATATTAACCCTTAAAAAGAAAAAACTACATACGGTAAACGATGAGTTTGATGTCCCGAGTTGAATATCCGGACGTATCACCCGGAGCATCAATAGAGCACACATAGACGCCGTTATCCCACCACATCACCTCCGTTATTACCAGGTCGGCCTCTGATAGAGAGAAAAAAACATTTTAAAGGCACACTAGAAAACTATTTGTTGTTTTTCTTATAAAGTTCCCCCTACAGGCCTGGAGAAAATTATCACCCTCGTAAAGACGTTAAGTCAGACTGCTGATGGAAAATCTGGTCTAATCTCATATAGGAACACCCCCCTAAATATAATCCTATAAAGTTCAGGCTTTTACACACTAGTATAAGTTGAATGTAAACTTTTTACGGTTTATGTTTATTCTGTACTTTTAATATAAACATTATATACTTTCCTTCACAAGATCTGATGATAAAAACACTTATATTCATTATAAGAACATAAACGCTTCACTGATGATGATATAATATTAGTGGATGATCCCACATTAGCAGTGATACGAACAGTGCAGGTAGATGCTACAGGTAGATAGTAGACAGACAGGTAGGTAGATGTGAGACACATTGATGACAACTGATTTAACTACACAATTCATCTAAAAGCACGAGAGTGGAAATCGTCTCACGTCATGCTGAACAGATTCGTGGTTTATACAAACGGATCTCGACATTAGTGAACGATCATGAGAAGGACTCACTGTTCTGGATGGTGATTTTGCGCTGACTGTAATCCGGACCTAGCGTGGCCTCGCTGGTGCCATATTTCTGAGCCACGGTTCGGATGGTGCGCTGGGCGTCTGGACAGTCATTGGAAGGGTCCTGACCCATCTGCAGAGATGCCTGATAGGCTTCATAGAAAGAGCACATTTACAGAAGTGCATGTAATGATGTCGTTCTTGTAAGTATTTAGGACATTCAGTAATTATATGGTTTTATAGCGATAGGTCTAGCATTTATATTTTAAGCATTTAGCAGAGACACGGTTATCAAAATCAACATACAATATCTTGTAATTAAGAATCTTTTTTTAAATGCAATTTGTCCTTCACACAGCGTAAACAAACCACTGAGGAATGAGATGCTAATCAAACCCGGTACCTAAAAAACAAAAAACAAAAAGTGGTCCCAACACAAATAACACACAGCAATCGATCCAAGAACCTCCGTCTTCTTACCTGCAGAATAGTAGTCCAGGATCGGGTCTTTGCAGAAGGACTTGAAGCGCCAGGTGACCAACACATTCTGAATCGGGGCCGATGTGGAATATTCACAGCGAATCGTGACGGTGGCAAAGAGAGTCGTGCTGTATTGGTTCAGAGGAACGGTCACCTGAACCGAAGAGACTTCTACATATAAAGAGATACAAAACAAAAATCTTTAATAAAGGCACACTTTCCAACCACTGGCTGCTTTTCTTATGAGGCGCCACCTTCAGGCCTGGAGAAAATGATCATCATTAATCACCATCTAGCCATAATAGCACAAAAATACGACAGTTTCACTGCACATCGTCTTTATTATATATTACTTTAACCCTGGAAATCAAATTTATTAAAGTACTTTTGTACCCGAGGTGAGGGAACAGCGATCCCTAAAAAGCACGGGTTTGAACTTCCCTTTAGATCTACGGTCAATAAATCAGAGCTGAACTAACATAGAAGAGAAGCAGTTCTGTTCATTCAGAGTCTCTGTTCACCACCAAACACCATCACCCTGTAACGTCTAAACACTACAGGAGTTGTACGGAATAAACTCATATTTGCACATATATGAGACAAAAAATAAAAGATTTTAAAATAAAAGATAACAAATAAATAAAAGATAAAAATCCTTCAAAAATCATTCCCAGAGTCTAGTTTTATCTTTATTTTTGCTCTAATCAGTTATGCTCCATTATTAAAGATCGAAAGCATCACACAGGAAATGACAGAAACTGTCTTGATGTTGGTTTACACTTCTCTAAAGTCATGAAGTTTCGCTGATCACATTGTGTGTGTGTGTGTGTGTGTGTGTGTGTGTGTGTGTGTGTGTGTGTGTGTATGATGAACAGAAATGTAAAAGCTGAAAGCGACACCAAAACCTGTTGAACTGGAATAAGAGCAGGAAATACTTTCATGCTACTAAAACCCCCAATAGAGCACCACACACACACACACACACACACACACACACACACACACACACACACACACACACACACACACAAATATACTTGATCTCTAGTTGTTCAGCACAGACCAACAATCGACTGACTATTTCGAATAATATTACATTAACTAGAAAACGGCTTTAAGTAATATATATATTATTTTTCTTTGGGCTTGTGTATTACTTTACCAGCAAATATAAATAACTACATACATGTCTTATGGGTTATTCAGTCGGAAATGAGGTTTGGAGAAGAGCAACAGGGTCACTTAAAGCAATATGAAGCATTTGGACCACTTTCATGACATCATAAATATATGAGGTAGCAACAAAAACTGGCACAGACACGGAATTACTGATCCAAAGATAAATACACAGTTGAGAGTCGAGAACATTGAAATATTTTTAAACTAACACTTACTAATGATCTTATTACATGTGTAATTATTTAAACTGAATAACGGGGCAGCGTGAGAGTCCATTTGAATCCCGAGATTCTGATCGAGTTTATATA
>JAOUQU010228360.1:0-13791 GCA_028566735.1 Ammoglanis amapaensis
AGAGCCTGGATTTGAACCCCCAACCTTTGGGTTCCCAGACCAACGCTCTACCCACTAGGCTACACTGTCCCTAATAAAAAAAGACTTTGAAAACTGAGTGTTTCTCAATAACATGACCATAAGTAATACACGGTCCGTTAATAATGGTTTAATATTGCTAACAATTTTGCGAGCACTAATATCACAATATAGCCATAATATATCAATTTATATTTAGATGATTGTCGTTTCAGCTGTTGATATGCAATATGACTTGTTTTTATTTAAGCAGTAATCTACACATAAACAAATCACAGATGGACTGATGTTTAATCAGCCTGCTTCAATGAGATAGAATTAAAACTTGAGATGAACAATGTTTAAATACTACTATTATTAGCACTACTTTCACTACTATTATTACTATTACTACTACTGATGATAATATGTACATATAACAGTCCAACAGGTAAAATTTAGGACTGATCCATAGTGCAGCTGAAAAACAGTGGGTGGTAACGTATATACAGCATCATTATAGCCATGCACCACTTAAACAAAAACCAGCTCTTTCCATGAAAAATTACACTGGTGAAACAAGCTACAATTAACTGGAGCGTGTGTTCAGTCATTTGCAACGATTTACACGGAAGGGGAAAGGTCATCATGTAGGAGTGCCAAAGTGCTGAAACCCTCCTCCCAGCATCTTTCAGTCTTGATGACTTTGATAACATCCAGCAAGGATACTGGCAGACACACTGACATTACGACCAAACTGACAGTCTATTGCTTACTGAGCTGATCCAACCAACCGTCTAATTACAGCCTACTTTATACTAGAAGCAAAAAGAGAAAACAGTCAACAATGTCAAAATACTTCCTGCTGAATTCCTTAGAAGATGATGGTTGGAAATGGAGGTGAAATAGGAGTTAATGATCTTGTAACTAAGGGGTATTGTAATGAAGGATAGGTTCAGAAGCAAGTGAACAGGTGGTGGTATAAATGCAGCCATACTGACCCAATAGTGCTTCCAGGTGCAGCTTCGATGGTCCACACACAGTGCAGATTGTGTTCATATGGTGCTGGGTAACCTGGGGACAGGATCCGACCAGAAGGCTCATTCTTGATCGTTCCGCCACACTCAGCTGCACAACAAAGACAAAAACTAAATTAACACTTTTAAAAGAGACACCGAATCATCCGTACATTTCACATAGTCTGCATCAAAAAGTCTGCTTAGGACATTCTGACAATTTTTATAATACAGGGCTTAATGAAAACTACTTAAGTACAGAAATAAACAAGCAATAATAATAATAAACACCAACACATGGTCTTAATGTGTATCAATGTGTGTTTCATACACATCGGTGAACCGATTTGTCTTGTGTAATGAACAACTACCGAACATTTGTCATGAGCGTAACCAAATAGTGTGAAACTCGGTGTTACATATCTAAAGTTTAAAGTATACAGAGGGAGAGCGAGCACAAGAGAGATAGTCCTTAAATAGATAGAAAGTAAACTGTCCATATATGATTCTTTTTGGAGATCAAACCGTATAGTATTTCACTCACGGTGGACCTCACTGCAGGAAACTGCGCATTACTTCTGACTGGGATGGGACATTGTGTGCTGAATATGATGCATTGTCCTGTGGCCAAGGCCAGTCTAACTTCCTGCTTAAAAAAATACATTTCACACGGAGCTGAGCTATATGAAGGATAGGCAGAAAGGTGCAGTCATATATCACAGGTGGCATTGAGACATCCCCAGGGAGGGCACATTTCCCTTGGCTAATATCACTGATAGGGTTTCGGTAATATCTCCATTGCCAGGCATAGCCATTCATCTCATAGGAGGAATGGTAGTTGTGTCATGCCACGGGGCACAAATCACGAGTTTGTCAGCATCCAGGGACCAATGGGCACCACAGCTTGAGTTTCACGCATCAGGAAGTAGTGAACTCCTCTCGGCCCATCACACCTTCCCTGAGGTGACACTGATCAAATGGATGCCTCTTTATACCGTATAGCTATCGACACTCATGGTAATGTCCGAGTCCATCCCACAGGTGGAGTTTATTTCTAAAACTAATGGGTTATGTAAATTAATCTCTATATTACTGAACTGAAATGACTCAAATGGCCGGGAAGGTTTGCAATTGTCCTACACAACGTATAATAGCCATCAAAGGTGAATAGCACAATTGCCGTACATACAGATTAACATTAAAATTAAGTGCACAGATGTTGACACACCTGCATTGTTACCTCTCAACTAACACAGTCCCAAATCAGTTCATCACAATTCGTAATATCATTAACTGAAGCGTTTATACCTTCTATATGTCTCGGAGCATAATAAGCATAGACAAATGCCTTGTAGAAAACAGTTTTTGCAATCAGACCACATGTTATTACATTCATTTAGTAATTACTTGTCTTATCGTATCACTAATGTATCCTATACACAATGACCTACACCTTGTAAAGGAAGAAATCATCCCACAAGGTTGTCCATCATAGGGCAAACATTAATTCACATACAACTAACCCTGTTTAGAATATTACCAATGGAAATTAAAAAATCCAACCAAATATAAATATATAAACAATTAAAATTTGGACATAATATATATTCATTAGACAAGTTTGGTCAATACACAAGTTTATATCAAACACAGCCATGGTTATGGATGAAATTTTTCCAATGATCCTGACATACTGTATATTTTTGGACTGTGGGAGGAAACGCACACAGGCATGACCTACAAAATAATACAATAATAGTGCAATGTGTGTGTTGCTTTCTTCGAGAGCTACAAGGATACACTTTTATATACATACAGACCCTTAAGCATTTTGACAGCATGTTTTAAAGCCTTGGTCATATCCATGATAGGAAATGTACCCGGAGTGAACCCACACAGACACAAAAAGCTCCCAGGAATCAAACCCGTGACTTGTTGTCGTGAGGCAACGGTGCTAACCACTTACAAGTAGACCATACTATATATCTATTTAACAACATACAGTATATAGTACTTTGTCATAAGTCTCAACTTTGCTTATAAAACCTCTCTCTCTGAGTGTAGATAGTGAGATGATATATCATAATGAAACAAACATCCTCTCCAGCTCTAGAGATGACCTGCTTGGCAAGTTCACCACTCTCCTCCTCTTCTACAAAAGGCCTGAGTGACTTTTTTTTACATGAGAAGCACTATTAAAGCAAGCCCAGGCTTTTATAACATATGACTTCTTTCAGGTGCATAGAAGCTCTGATATAGCAATAGAATCAGGTGCATTGCAGGGTGCTTGAAATACGCCAAAAGAAAAAAAGAGAAAAGACTCCTATTTGTGCTTGTTGGCTTCCACATGTTGCAGCAGTGCCATGAAGTCACATGTTCCACACGATTAGACTTGGAGAAATGTAGCCCGGGTATATTCCGTCGTTGTATGCCAAACATATTGGCAGCATATCCTTTGGAGTTTCTGTATTAGTTTCTACACCGCATTTACTTGACCTAACCTATGAATATCTTTGATATTTTAAGAATGTATTTAGAATTTGTTATGAGAGGAAGATCATTATAGTGTTCTTTCTGTACGGTCCTGGAAAATCATTCCACAGACCTCTCTTTAAGAACTGGTGAAGCGGCACAGTGTCTTAGCAGTTAGCACTAATGCCTCACGGCACTTCTGTTATAGAGTTTACACATTTTCCCTGTGTCTGGTTTCCTCCCACAGTTTAAAAAACATGCAGGTCGGGCAAATTGAAGAGGCCAAATTGTCCACGACTGTGGTCGATGTGAGTTGTGCATCATGGAGATGACCTGGACTTTAAAACGATGTTAAAATGCTCATAATAATATTATAATATTATATTATAATATTATAAATAGAATAATAATATTAGGACTGGTGTATTGCAAAGATTTAGAAGATACTGTTGTACACTGTATCAATAACATGCTTACTGGTGGGCCAGTGTAGCCTAGTGGGTAGAGCGTTGGGCTGTGAACCCAAAGGTTGGGGGTTCAAGTCCAGGCTCTGCTACACAGCCACTGCTGGGTCCATGAGCAAGACCCTTAACCCTGTCTGCCATACGTTGGCTGACCCTGCACTCTGACCCCAACTTCCAGACAAGTTGGGATATGTGAAGAGAAAAATTTTGTTGTACTGTACATCTGTATATGTGTAATGACAAAATATGAATTTAAAATTTAAAAAGATGAAAAACCTTTGAACTCAGGTACTAATCAGGCGGTGCTAGTCTGACACTTGAATCGCTTGATGGGTAAATTGAGCGGCTAGGCCTGGATGCCATCTCTTGCTCATGACAACAGCAGAAGCCTAATGGTTAGGGTACAGCACTAGTAATCCTGAAGGATGCTGGATCAAACCTCACCAATGCCAGGTGGTTGCTGTTGGGCCATTGGTTTTAGGGAGACCAAAAATTTCCATAAATGTCATTTAGAGTTCATGTTCTTGCATGATGGCGATTCAGAAGTTTTTGCCATATTGTATTCAAATTAAAACAGTGGAAAAAAGGGAAGAGAGGTACTGGAGGACATCTTTGCGCTATCAGCAAATAAACCCAAGTCCAGTGTATTCCCATATTACAAAGGACTTACCTTGGGTCTGAAGCTGTGTGTGGGCAATACATGCTCGTGTTGGGCACGTGGAGTCCCCCATGGATGATACAGCTTGAAGCATTCATTACAAAAATTAGCTCGGCAGTCGGCGCATCCTTTAGAAGCCTCCAGAATGTGAGGCGGTTTGCAGAACTGGCACATCACTGCCATGCTGCCCAGACTCACTGTTTGTCTGTATCTATAGACACATACATGCACACAGATTAAATAATGAATTATTTAAAAGCACTTTATTTGATGTGATTTTAATTTGAAAAAGTTTTCTATACTGCACATGGTTTAAGCCTCTCTAAACTGCAAAGTAATTTTAAAACAGATAAATATAATGGAGAAAATGTAATATTACTGTTAATATTTGATATTAAAAATAGTTAGCATTAAATGACTTAATTATTTCTGGCAGTGTCAGATTTAAGAACAGACATCCTATTAACCTAGTTAGCCAATCTGTTAAAAACAACAACAACAAAAACAAAACCTATTCTTTTTGGTGACACGTGGTGGAGAGAATGTAATTCTGTGGGAAATGGGGGTGAGGACAAAACAAGAAGAAACACAAAATGTTTGTTTACTTGGATTTTAACATGCTGGGTTAAAGGTTGGTTACATTCATGGCAAGAAATTGTAGTTCATCTGTTCTAAGGTTACAATCATGCACAATTTATTATCTCAATTCACCTTGTTTAATATGGGCATCATGTCTTGTTTGACCAACTCTACACATTGGCCAAATAGCACCCACACCCTCTATGAATTTGCACAATTCATTTTCTACACACATCAGCCAGTGGTGGATTCATCCAAAGAAACATCAGGAGTATCGTGTCTTTACTACTTGTTCCAACCTTTTCATCAGGAGTCGATAGGGATGCAATATTAAACACTTTCCTCCACCAATAGTGTCTGTTTAGCACCTACTAGTACTGTCTTAGAAGTTAATCAAACTCAAAGTGTATTATTCAGAGGATGGGGTATCTGGGTGGCACGGTGGCTTAGTGGTTAGCACTTTCGCCCTTACAGCAAGAATTAGAGTTTTTCATGTTCTCCCCATGTCTGTGTAGGTTTGCTTTGAGTATTCTGGTTCCTTCCTATAGTGCAAAGTCATTCGTTCAGGTTAGCTGGAGATGTTGAGATTGCTGTGGGTTTGTGTGTGGGTTTGTCTCTGTACCCTTTAAAGGACTAGAGATCTGTTCAGATGTTTAGTTTATCGCCCAAGCGTGTGTCCCACCATTAAAACCTCAAAGGAGTGCCAAAAAATTCAAAGAGCGTCATTACAAGGGCTAATAGATGGCATTAGCAGATCGTAATAACCTGTAACAGCTCCACAAATCAAGGCTGCACAAAACACCACATCAGCAAACTACTAAATGTCCTTCTTTCTTTCCCCCTTGTTCTTTATACTGATCGTTAATTACGCTTTCCTGACCTCGCTACAGTTTCTCAGCTCAAACCGAGACAGGAACATCTCTCAGTATAAGAAATGAAGGGCTAAGCGGGAAACTTTCGATTTCGCACTGCTGAGAAAAGGCAAGAACAGCTTCCTTGCTTGTCTGCAAATTCCCCTGATTACATTCTTACATCGTGGTACTGAAACTGGTTTGTAGCAATTTGATCCACAACAAGACAACAATGAGCTGTCAGTCTTGTTCTGATCATGCTGAGAATAGGTTGGTAATCTGGTTAAACTAGTTGTTTGTATCAACAATAAACCTGCACCACTGCATATTACTGGACATAAGAGGTTTAAAATGATGGAATGTGTTTCTGGGAAATGTTCTCCGCGGTGTTATGATTAGCACTTTATGCGTTACGCAAGTGTCTAGTGTATGAATTTTACTGCATTCTAAACATCCATAAAAAGTTATTTATTTTACTTTCTTTTTCATTTTTGATTTCTCAGCTCCAGCGCCACACACTGGCTGACCCTACGATCTGACTTTGTATTTGTTATTTTTTTCTGTATGCTTCATTAAGGTCAGACCCCTGGTCCTGTGCCACTAGCATAATTCAGGGTTCGACAACCCACTACCCCGAGCCACATGCTGGCACTTTTAATTATGAATTATAAGTATGTAGTTCATTAAAACTTTTTTTATTTCTGTTACTTATTTTTTATTTAAATTCTAAATTGGAAGATTATTGTGATCCTGAAATATTAAAATTAAGTTTTGTTATTTTTCATTGCTTAAAATAACCAAAGCACTCATGGAAGCTGGTATTCCCGCCAAAACACTTTGCATTTATCAAGACTTTTAACCCCAGACAGGCCAAGTATGGTGAAATATACAAAAAGAAAACTATCTGAAGAAATTTGCCATTTAGTAATGTCTGGGCAGATTCATTAGCATTTATCTATGACGAGAGTGGCCTAACAGTATGACAGATTTGTGGGGGAAAATCTATTTAAGAAGTTGATAAAGTCAACAAATTTAACTACACTAAAATGCCAGGCACAGGGGGAGGACGTCTGTGAAGCTGTGCTTGATTGTTTAAAAGACAGTCTAGTGTCACCTACTGTCAATGGCTACTGATGGGGCACCGTGAATGACTGGTGTATTGTGGGTTTGCTGCAGATGTTTCTGAACAGAGAGATGCCGACATTTCTTTGCATCTTGCACCAAGAGGCATCATGGAGGCAACTTTTCCTTAAGAACGCACGTCATGAATGTTGTCATTCAGATTGGAAAAGCTGAACTTCATGGTGGACACAACAGTCAACCTCAACACGCTGAACCCAACTAGAGGCACAGCACTACACATGCTAGATCAGGGGTCACCAACGTGGTGCCCAAAAGGACCTCATGAGTCTGGGGCCTGTTCTAAAAATAGCTGCATATTTTGCATATTGATATTTATTTGTTTCCTACCCTGTTAATTATTGTGAGAAATCATTTACATGATCAGCATCTTCACATAGATGAATATCATTAATTATTAGTAGTAACATGTAATTAAAGGTTATAAATTTGTGATTTCACAAGTGTGTATCAAACTGGTAGCCCTTTGCAATTAGTTAGTAGTAATAGTAATAGTAAAAAGTAGCTCCTATGATCCTATGGTGGGTAATAGACAGGCGGACAGACAGACAAACAAAGACGGGTGGATAGGTAGACAGATGCAACAAGCTCATGGTCAGTATGTGTGTATTTAACAGTATTTAACCTCTCGACGATGCGCTCAAGTGTGAGATTTCGGAGACAGTCCACGAGGCCGCGCTCCCCAAGCTCCACATCTCGGCGACAAGTGGGACACGGAAACAACATCATCAAAGGATTAGTGTCCTTCCGTCTGCGTCCTGGATAGGACCCGCATGCTGTCAGAGAGAAAGTGTGAGATGAATGACTTTACGAGTTTATTAAAAGATGGTGTAAAAATAGATGTTCTGACACGTTCAGAATAAGCCCAGCTGCTTATTAAATAGCAAACACCCACTGCTAACAGATTTTAAAATTTCAGATTTTAAATTTAGTTATATACTTTTATTTACAATCAGTTATATACTTCTAGCAATCTATTTGTCATTATACATATACAGATGTACAGTACAATAACATTCTTTCTTCGCATATCCCAACTTGTATGGCTCATACAGCCCAGGCATTTTACGGCACCCTTGGAGTACACAAAGTTAAAGGTCTTGCTCAAGGGCCCAACAGTGGCTGTATAGCAGAGCCTGGATTTGAACCCCCAAGCTCTGGTTTATAGCCCAAAGCTCTAAACATTGGAGGGTATGCATGTTGGATGGCTGGCTGGATGGACAGACAAACGGACAGACAGACATACAGATACATTTGGTGTCCTCGATCAGTGTCTTTTTTCATGTGCCAGCAGCTCTGGTCAGTGTTCCATCCCTGAACGTAATGCAATCGAGTTGATCCCTTTCAGTAAGCACGCTGGTTTGCGCTGGCCATCACTACGCCTCCCCACACTCGTCCTATGCTATCCCAGTTAAATGTAGCCCTAGAGTACAACCTTTGTAGTCATAATGACAAATAAGGTATGTCCCGTTCCCAGGTCCAGAAATAGCAGTTTCGGCAGTGTGGCAAGTCGTGTGCCACCCATGCCAGGTTATAGTATATACTCGTCTGTGTCTTGTGGCCTCTCCGGACACGCACACGTGGGTGCACATCTTTTCTGAGTGGTTGCTACGATCATCCTGATTCCGTTCGCTCCATTGTGTCCAGTATCCAGTATTAAGGCATCTTCCGCCGTGCTGTCTAGCTACACTAAGCACTACTACACAGTACTGATTGTTTAATGATGGTTTACAGGTTTTTTTTCCCTTATATTGTTTACATAAGCATGTTTGTAGATGGTTACTTTTGCATTAGTGTCCTCCTTCCCACATCGTAACTCTGTTTACTCAAAGCAGTCGCCCGTCTTTATAGGTCACATGAAATATATTGTTCCTAGGATCATAAATGTGTTTTGTTGCAGCTACATCAATTGTTAAAGGTGTATAAATTCTATAAAATAAATGATATGTATACAGATTTGTGGAAATAGTTTAGGGAAGGCCCGAGTCTGTTCTGATTTATAGCCTATTCTAAAAAGACATGAAAAGAAGCTACAGTAAACAGCTTTAGAATGATCAAGAAAGTTAATTTAAGCTTTCTTGACCAATGCATACAAATGCTAGGCACAAATTCACACGAACATACCTCAAGGTCTTGTGAGTAGCCTTCTCACCAGAGTATATGTTTTTACAAATGAAAGATCTCATTCAGGTCACTATTTTGTGTAAATTAAGTGAATGGTTTGCTGTCCTGATACTATTTTCATGTCACATTCAATAGCAACATATGGATAACTGGCTATGTTCACTGGGAGTAAAATATAAAATATAATTTAATATATTAATAATGTTTCTGTATACAGCGTCTTAGCCAACAAACACAATGTTAATATTCTCAGTTTCACTTCCTTGTAATGTACAACACTGCAATGTGCCACATTGTGTGATTAACGTCATTACGCATTACTATGCAGTAACATAGACAGGACAGGTGTTGTCTAGACAACCTCCAGCCTCCCCCAAAACATAACCACTAGTAACTGGATTTAGACTGGTCAATATCATCGCTGGGCAAGCGAAACCATGAATCCGGGAGATTGAAGGCTGGTTCGGAAGCCACTCGAGTGACTCACTGAATTACTTCATGCTCAAATATAGTACCTGAGTCAATTGGAAATGTTGGTGCGACATATATAGAGAAAATAATCAAAATAGGCGACCGCCTTCTTGCACCTTAAGCAATTGCTTTTTAAAATTATATTTATAAACTAACTGGCTATGAATACAACTGCTTAACTAACACATACACACACAGAGAGAGAGAGAGAGAGAGAGAGAGAGAGAGAGAGAGAGAGAGAGAGACCAGTAGAAGACTAACACATTCATATGTGCCACCATCATAGAACATGCATTAATAATAATGTTCAGTGATATACATGAATGCCAATAAACAGCTCACTCCCTCTCTCTCTCTCTCTCTCTCTCTCTCTCACACACACACACACACACCTGTTTTAAGTACGCGCTCTAGGCGGTCTGTTTTGGGTGGAGGTCTGCGACTGTGTCGTGGTGAGCGGGTGTTGGGGCTTGATGTGGGCGTGTTGGGTTCTGGTGGGAGCTCAGGTGGAGGGTAGCCCCGTTGCACCAACACCTCAGCAGCACACAACAAACACACACTGTGCAAACAGGGTAGAACTACTGGCTGCTTTACGATCTCCTCACACACTGGGCACCACAGCTCTCGCTCCATACTCTTCATATTGGTCTAAGAAGAAAGAGGGAAATGAAGTAATTTTATTATTCCTTAAGCTGGACAAAAGCACCAATATGATCAAGGATCGAATAGGTGGCTCGCTATCTATAACCCCATAACCATTACCACCACCCTTTTGTTGTTACAAACATATGAACTTGCTAATTGACCCAGTTCATATGCGGATCAATTTGTATATTAATCAAATCTGAGGATGTAATTGCATCGAGTCTGAGGAAACCTGGTCCCATCAGTGTTCATGCAGGTGCCCAGTTTGCCAGATGGCAGAGCTGAAATGTGAAATTTAACTTTTACGTTGATAGCAGGTTTTACCCCTGCACTACCTAAACAGTAATTTTGCTGTTGTCAAATGTTTCATAGGCTTGGTAATGCCAATGATTCACATTAGAGGGTCTTAAACTTTTCAATCAAAGCACCTCAATACATAATTACTCCGTTTGATATTTATTATATTACATTATACAATAATTAGGTTTCATCTGCACTTTGCTTTATTTGCTTTATCCTGTTATTTTTATGTTAAATTAACAGTAACAACGGTAGTAATACTAATACAAACAAATAAAAATAAATCCATTATTTAAACATTTCTTAACATTTGTTTGATTTCAGACATGTTTGCTACCGTCACTGTTACTTTACAGTACATTCCTCAAAACCCTGCACTGTTTTATTAATAACTATTTGCACGGCACTGCTGGACTTTCTTTGTAACATATCAGAATGTAAATACTTTTTAATAGCAGAGAGTAGAAAAAACACTTTTATTTTTACTAATGTAAATTCTTATATTCTTATTCTTATTTTATTGTGTTCATCTTAAATTCTGTCTGGCATTCTCAACGAGCAGCAAAGTAAGAATTTCATTGTACAAGGAAAACTGCTTTCTTATTGTGCATATGACAATAAATCTTTGAATCTTGAATCTAGATTCCAGATTTGAACATTTGAACATTCTCTTTTTGAAAATCTCATTTTGGAATTTTTAAAAACAATAGACATTTATGGTTTTTCAGAGTAAATGTTTTTGTGTATATGTTACAGTCTTTACTTGTCAGGAAAAATTCTAAATGGTCAGTTGGGGTTAGTATTTAGCTATTCACCAACACTTATAAGAATCAAATCCAATCTAATCCAATATACAATCCAAGCAAATGATTAGAGGTTTGCTCAAGGGACCAACAATGGCAACTTGGCATTGGCTACAGACTTGGACCAGTAACTTTCCAAGTACAAGTCTAAAGCCTCAAGTGCCCAGTAGTGATGAAGAGAATTTGGATTATTAGATTACTAGATAGGTTTTCACCAACATTCCAGTTGTTTTAATCTCTTTACCCACATACCTCTATTTACTCACCTACCTATATTTACTATAGAGGTAGATGTGTGCATTGAGGTAGGTGAATAACTAGAGATATGGGGGTACCTCTGTTTACCTACCTTGCTTTATTTACACAAGTAACTCTATTTACCCACGTACTTCTATTTACACACCCAGGGTAAAGACCATCCCCCCCAGCTAGCCACCTCTAAGTCCGTCACTATAGCAACAAGCTTCCCTCGCATCCCACATAGACCTTGTTGTCAACAGTGATTCTTTTTCCTATTCGTGGTCATTGGTGTCCATTTCCTACATTTTCCATCCTAAATAATACTAAAACAAACTCTGTTTCGGCCTTAAGGTCGTTATGAGATCATATTGCACCATCTAAAGGTACTGGGATGTTATGCACCTAAACAAATCAATCGTATAGCATAACATGTGTTGCTTGTAGGAAACAAACACATGACATGACACACACACTAGCTGTAAATATTATTTGCATGATCTATAACAGAGGTTTGCATAGCTATTCTGTATATAATCTGTACAGTAAGATGTGCACTGAAGTGCTGTCTTTATGCCTGTATAAAACCTACATAACAATCATATCAGACTGCAAGAGAAAATGAAAGTACAAAATAAATATGTTCGTATCTAAAACCAGGTAGACTTACACTGATGCGCACCAGAGCATCCATGATGGATGTGAACGTCTGCAGTTCCGCATCTGCCATCGTTGCAAACGATCCACAGTGAGCAATGTGTGTCTGGAAATAAATACTAAGTTTCCATTCGAATATTTTAATCCAAAAGTCTGCTTACAAAAAAAATTAAAAAGCTACAAGATGAGAGGTGATGCTGCGCCGGCCTGTGGAGCTCCTTTACTGCCACCTGCCATCGATAAAATAAACGCAGTCAAGAAAATAAATCACTTTACTCTTCATATGTCCAGTTTTAATTCATTCTCCATAGAGACATTTTACCATAATAGTCAAAAAGGTCTATAAATAGAAAAACTGTCACAAGCTGTCCTTGATCTATTTAAAATGATGCGAGATCGCTATACTACGCATGCGTGTTAGGACACGACGCGAATCATTATACAATCCAAAATTTAAAAAAAATTAAATACATTGATTATAACTGTATCGTACATTTTGTTTGTTTGTTTTAAAGATGCTCGTTGACAAAATATAAATTAGCTCTAATCCACTAATCCACATGTGACGTGGTGTTGCGTGAGAAAATGTAGTCCGGAATATGAACCTGACCAGCAGATGGCGCAAACGATCCGGTTTACTGCAAATTAGCCTAACTACTAACTGAATATATAATTCCATTCCATTTTTAGATTCATTTATTAAGTTTATATCCAGTCACGAGTACGTCTATATATACCTGGCCACAAAAAGCCACTCTCTGGTTATGTGTGAATCTGGGGGCTGGGGGTGTCTAGTGTGACCACCGTTTTCCAGTTAATAAAGTTGTTGATTGTGTCCTGTGAAGTGTTGTTATTATTAACACTATAATTATGTATCATTTATTTATTATTTTTAATAAATATTTCTCAGTAATTTTATTTATTATATTCTAAGTCCACTAGGTGTCGGTATGCACATTTCACCTCTTACTTCTACGCCAAAAGAAGGAGGCGTTTGCATTGGCGAGAGCCTAAACACATTGTTATTTCCTACATATGTGCACTAAAGTTCAGGCTTCCGGATAGTTTCTAGTGCACTTTGTGTATAGTTAACAGCTAATTGGCATACAACCTGAGTTCCTAACCACTTCAGGTTTGAGTCGGCTTCAAGTACTGGTTTTAAAGAAGTGGTGTTGATAAAGATTTGGAATAACAATGGGTAGGTTTTTATTCTTTATTATACAAAATGAGATAAGACGGGAAGCATAGTACTAGCTACTAAAATGTGCACTTAGTTGTAAGTACTTGGCCAATAAACGATTAATATTTGCTGAACGCTTGCTGCCGCAAAGCTCATTTTGCTGCCACAAACCTCGTTTAAACTAGTTTTTTATATAA